>CAICTM010000462.1:0-65617 GCA_903772945.1 Seminavis robusta | reverse complement strand
CTGGCTCCTACCAATGGTGTTTGCATGGTCTACGAGTTGTCCTGGGCCATTCGCTAGCAAACGTGCTAAGTGGCTAATGTGGAGCACTCCTGGATACGCATTGGGGCCCACATATGCTGAATGTTTTTATATTCCATGTTTCTATAGTATATTAGGAGTCCATCTTCTATGGGATCAATTCCATGGGCCTCTTCTATCCTGGTGGTATAGTGAAAGCGTTACAGTTCCTCCCACGACTAAGAGTATCCGTAGTAGATTGGGTCATGTTTTATGAGTCAAACGATGGAACAGAGAACGCTGGCAAGAACACGTTCTCAACGAAACCAAAGGACACGGTAAATTGGAGTATTCGACAGAAGTAAAGCAATCCTGCCAACGAACCGTTTCCGTCAGATACCACGTTGACTTCCGTATCAACTACCACGATGTATTGATCTAACACCTACAACTAGCGTTACTGATCGCATCAATCAAAGCTCACAACACAGATTATGAATTACTAAGAAGCGAATTTTGCATTTACCTTGCACTCGTCTTGAATAGTTGCAGTTGATCTCTGCGGGTGGTAGCTACCTCTACAAGACCCCTCTATTCAAGTAGTATTTCCCCACGTTAGCAGATAACTAGTCGCAGTTACGCACTGCCACACCTTCATCAAAATGGCCGATGAAGCAACCAAGCTCAAGCATGTCCTATGCACCCATGCGGCGAAGATGCTTCCACCCCAGGGTACACTGCATCTCACATGCGCATTCGCACTGTCTGACAGGTCCCCTAATACCCCCAACAACAACATCATTCAATAGCATCTGACCCAGCAGGGCCACAACAACTCAAACGAACCGATATCACCCTTTTTCAGTGTTCGATATGGGCTATTTCGGGACGATACCGTGCATTGAGGACCCAGATAACATTTGGGTGTCAGTCCCAGCATCCACAATCTTCATTTATATATATAAGGAGTTACTTCAACTATCCCCATCATGTCATGTACCCAGGACTCCTCCACACTAGCTACATAGCACGTTTACTAGCATATTTGCTAGTAAAATAAGCATTTGCTAGAGACGTACGGCTAATTTTCATCAAGATTCGCTAATGTTGACATCAGGCTGATCATTGTAAGAGTCTAGTTCCTTAGCTGTGATATCATCTTCCTCCATTAGGCTTGCCACATGCTGCTGGAGGAGCCACTTAGTGTGTTGTTCTTAGCAAAGTTCGAAAATCGAATAACCAGTCAAATAACCAGTCAAGTAACCAGTCAAGTAACGAATAACCGTATATGATAACCAGTCGATCAACCAGTCAAATAGTTCTGGTTACCGGTTATTGGTTATTCAACCAATCAAAATAAATATGACCGGTTACCGGTTATCGTATCGATGACCGGTTAATAACCGGAAATGACCGGTTAATAACCGGTAACCAATGGAATCGGTTAGCGAACCCTGCTCGGAACATCTAGTACTCAGTTGAACGCAGTACCGAATAATGCCAAGAGTAACCAGCGATCGTCTGAAAGATTTAGCGATCATATGAAATAAGATTTAGCGATTGTCTGACAATCGTCTGACACTTATCTCACCATTGTCTTATGGAAGGATGGTTTCTCTTCAGACAATTATCAGACTATTCTCTTGGAAAGTCATTTATGCCTAATCAAATCGTCAATTTTACTCCGTTTCAATCAAATGGGCTTTTTACCTCGAGGTGCTGAGTAGCTGGAGCTCTAGCTAGCTACCGACAGCTAGTGGCTCAGCCGTCAGCCGTCAGCCAGATGACCATATGACCATACGCTACAGAGTCGAGTAGCACAAAGCAGAAAGAGTGCAATGACATAAAAAAGCAAGACTGATTTTGCCTACGGGAGACTGTACTGGTACTCATCTCTATTGCCACTTCTCCTATGTAGTCTTTCGAACCCTTGGTTGTGCCATGCGAAGCCCATCTAGCTCTAGTAGATCTAGTCCGCATACCCCATCAACTAACTGTTCAGCTAAATCTACAAATCTACGATCCACGTATGCACAATGGGGTTCGTTGCTTCTCTCTCAAAGGTGCGGTTTGGCACTTGCTGCGACTTGCGGCATCGCTGCATCGCTGCATCAGCTCTGCATCGTACTACAGTAGCTAGTAGTCGTAGTACGTACGACGTACCAGAGCTGCTGCATCGCAGACCTGGGGTTGTGCGACCCAGCTTTTTACAGTTGTCTTTTACTACATCGTACTCTAGTACAGTACTCCGGAACATGTGGGGCATGATGGTATGTACTCCAGAGCAGGGGCCTGAACTGAAGTTCCATATTTTCCAGAGCTACAGAAGGATATAGCTTATACTTTGCCTAGTACCTGGTAAAACTACCGAATTCGAAGTCTT
Organism: Seminavis robusta; assembly: GCA_903772945.1. NCBI lineage: Eukaryota > Bacillariophyta > Bacillariophyceae > Naviculales > Naviculaceae > Seminavis > Seminavis robusta. Next base: position 63,237 of record CAICTM010000462.1, on the reverse strand, counting down.
CCAACAATGAAACTCTTCAACGCTTTGCTACGACGCCTGAAGAAATCCCCCAAGTGCAAAGCTGATCGCAACGACAGCAAAGGGGATGATTCCAGCAGGACCAATGACAGTAGTGGCGCGATCGTCTCCACTGCAGTGTCTGTCAAGAGGTATCGGACCTCTAATCAACCCCGCCTTCGAGTTGATAGCAAGAAATGTGCGATGGCCAAAGAGCTCCTACAGCTTTGGAATAAGCACGATTTGGAGGGTTCCAGCAAACTGCTGAGTGATGACTTCCTGGTCGTTTTCAGCGACTACGACCTCACTTGGAAGGACTTCAGCCATGAGGTACAGAATCTTTTTGAATCCTTCCCAGACTTTCATTTTGACTACCGAATGATCGAGGAGAGGGACGATGTTGTCATTGTGCACGACCTTATTTCCAGTGGACACCATACTTGCAAGCCATACGCCTTTGGCCCTTGCGATCCTATTGAGGCCAGTGGCAGGCTTGTAAAGAACGATCCTGAAACGGTTGTATGCTTCTTCGACAAGGATGGCAAGTGTTGCAAGCATGAAGTGATTGCAAGTGGAGAGATGACTGGCCCCGCTGGTATCTACACACAATTGGGGGGATTCCCACTGATGTAATGTACTTCCAGATTGTTCAAGTTGGGTCTTTCATTCTCTGCAGCTGTGAGCTACCAGTACCGTACCGGTACGGTACCGGAGGGGCCGAAAGATAGTTGAGTCGTCGATTACTCGGGACTCACTGCGATCTTTCAGGAAGCGAACCAAAGCACCAAAGATGGCAAGATTGCTGTCAAGCGTCAACTGTCATCTCCTCTTTTCCTCTGTCATCATATTCTGTATCTTCTAGCATCATCTTCTAAGAAAGCTATCAAATAATAACATCATGCGCTTTATCAATATGAGTATTCTTTCCGCCCGTATACTGCTTCTGCCACTGCTAGCTATCCAATGGGCGAAGGTTGACGCATTCAGCAAGAGCCCCGTTCCATTTCGATACAAAAGATACCACCTAACAGTTTGCAGTGCCACATCTCGTCGAAAAGTTCTGGGAAGTGGCGGTGGATTCTTCTTGGGATCCTTACTCGGAGACAAGAAAGAAGAACAAGTCGCCAATGCCGCTGAGGTATCTGGTGGGGACGATTTGCTAGCAGATTTGCCCATGATCCGGCTTCGTCTCCCCAAAGCTGCCGTGGGCCGCGAATACGTGGCCTTGCAGCTAAAGATCCAGGGGAAAGGCCCCTTTGACTTTATGGTAGACACTGGTCTGACAACCGAAATGATCACGCCTCATTTGGTGCAAGCCCTGGGAATAAACGAGAGCGGAGACAAAATTCGTGGATTGGGAGCTGGTGGCTCTACTTTTAGCTCCTTAGTGCCGCTCAAAGGAGCCTCCTTGTGCTGTGGGAACTTTGGTAACCAGGGTCAAACTGAACTACCCCTTCCTGAATTGCATGCCGTTGTCACTGACTTCCCACAAGAACATATCGATCCTTCGCACGATCCAGTGGAAGGAATGCTTGGCCAGGAAGCACTTTCATTGTTTGATCTCGATTTGGATTTCCCGGCTGGCCGAATCCGACTCTGGAAGCCCGGAACAGCCGGAAAACAGGCTGCTGTCAAGAATGGATTGGTTGAAATACCTGCCGTTGTCATTAACGAGTCTGGTCTCTATGGAATCCGCGTCAATGCACCTGGAAGCAAACAGCCAGTGCTCGGTTTTATAGATTGTGGCGCTACCTTTTCTGCTCTAAATTGGGCTGCTGCAGGATACTTGGGTCTTCCTTCCAAGGGAGATGCCAAGGCATACGCCAATTCGCCCGCCATTCAGGCCATTGGGATTGATGGCAAACCACTGCTGTTAGCCACACGAAAGACCCAGCTGACATTTGCAGGAAACACTGAACAAGATGCGTCCACGGGTGGCCTCAGCTTTCAAGCTCCTCCAAGCAAGTGGAAACCCTGGGATCCTGTTCAGATTGCGATTGGTGACCTCCCTGTGTTCCGAGAGGTACTAGGAGACGGTGTAAGGCAGTATGAGGGGCCTGCATGCTTGGTAGGTTTGGATATCTTGGCACAACGTAGAGTTATTCTTGAGACGGGAGGAACCCGACGTCGGCGCATCTGGGTTAGTCCCCAATAGAAAGCAACAGGTTGGGTAAGCATAGAGAACCAAAGCACGTGAAGAATCCCTTGTATCTATCAACGTACCTCCACCAGATACCAGATAAGAAAACCAGTCTCTTTGTGTGGCTTCCCTTCATAGACTCGGCTCGGCATGGGTGGAAAAGTATATTCTCAAAAGCATGGACTGTGCTGGAAGCAATCAACGAATAGGTTCCTTGTGGAAGAAATTAGAATTGCTTTGTGAGCTTGTTTTGCTAGCGTCACTCTGCCCTGCTCTTTTCCAATCTTTCAAAGAGAAACCCAGGGACAGGTTGTTACTTGGGGCGCTACTGAGTTGGCGTCAGTTCCGTGTAGAATTCCTGCCATCCCTTTCATAGTCTTTTGAAAGACAAGGCTGCATTGGTCAAGTTCCATAGCTTGTCAAGCTCTCAGGCGGCGATCAGGGCATCAATTGAAAGGGTGGTGAGCAGTGCCCAGGTTGATGGGTTACATGCAATGTTGTGTTTGGATAGATCTTATTACTTCCAGGAGTGACCCGCGCGCTGGCAGATCTTTTGTTGTTGGAGGGTTTGGGTCCCTTTTGCAGTCTTTCTTTGGTACCACTACAGTGAAGAAGGTTTAGCTCTGCGAGCCAAAGCTTTTCAAGTTGGGCTTTCAAGCCGTTCGAGCCAAGGCACAGCAAAAAGAGGGACCAAGGCAGCAAGTTAAATGCTGGCTCCAAACACGCCCTAGCCTCCTCTACATGTTTTCACTCACTGACAGGTGGCCCTTCCAGTGCTTCCCGGATGACCGAACCACTCTTGTCCATTCCTCCCTGCTGGCTTCTCTATTGCCCGTAAGAGGCCACCAAGCCAATCCCTTCTGAATATCGGTACCAGTAGCAGCTGCATGGGGAGGACGGGCTAAGAAGACGGTCCTTGCTTGCGCTCTCGGCTGGGGCTGCTTCCTGGGCGGGGTTCTTTGAACTCGGAGGCTGACCATCATTCTAAAGGCTGCATTTGGCCACTCAAAAACATATGTCCTTGGGAGCGATAGAAGGATGAAGAAAAGATACTGCATCCGAGTCAGTCTCTTGCACAAAGCACAAATCTAGCACCACTCTTTAGATCCAAAATTGAGATGTCGACAATGCCTTACCAGCTAGCTACATTACCAGGTGCTTGAAACTTCATTCATTCAACTGCTTCAGCGAACTGACGGGATGTCAGACCAACTTGAGCTTGTTCAGCTTGGCAACCGACCGAGGCAGTACAACCTGTACTACATTTAGTGCTATCTGCTACTCATCTAGTGCTATCTGCTACTCATCTCAGTAGCTAGAGCTATATTTAGAAGCTGCCCTTTGAGCTTTGCGAAGGCTGCTCGCAAACATTGTGCTTGTGACTGTACTCGTACCGGTACCGGTCGTCCAGCGCGAAGAAAGCTTCGTTTCGTCGTTGATCTGTGATTTCAAAGTGGGAGGAGGGGCTGTTCAGTGCTAGAAGTTCAAAAGCCTGATTCATAGGCCTTGGATACCTCAAAAAGAAAGCCAATAAATCCTGGATTGTGGCATGCTGAACATGAGAATGCTCATGAGAACATCCTTGAACTACTTCACTGAGACACTTTAGTCGTAAGGGCATTATCATTAAACCCAAATGGCAACATATGATTTACAGATGTTACTGGTATGGATGACTTTGTCGACATTCAGAATCATACAGTTAAATGTATCCATCAAGAGACATTGTCAAAGCAAGAATGATAGTACTGGATACAAGCCATTATTTAACAGTCATCCATTCTTCAGTCCAGCAAACCGGTACAAGAAGCATCTAGAAGGCTCACTTTCACTCATGAAAGCTGTCGTGAAGCACAGCAAGTGTTTGCTGAATGTTGGTAGGTCTTGGCTGGGTCCAGACATACACGAGGCATCGAGGCATCATCAAACCGCAGGAAGAAAAGAAGCAAGAACAGGACTCGCAATCGAGCCTGGGGCTTGGGCTGAGCCATGTCTGCAATTCTCGTACTCGAGTACCAATTTCAACCAAACTATTACAAAACGGTATTACCATCCACAGCCTGAAAGATTGAATCATTCGATGCCAGGTCGATCAGCGAAATCACTCTCCTGAAAGGCTCACAAATCAGAAAATCCAAAAGAGGAACAGCAAGAACCATCAGTAACATCTCACCAAAAATCACAATGAGCTCTCCTCTCCACGCTTTCATGTCAGAGCTCCGCGGCGCCTCCACCTCGATCGAAGTTGTGTCGGACAACGCAACGGCACCAGCCAACACCATGTCTCAAGAACGCCAAGAATGCAGCCATGACCTTCCTTCCAAGCCCATCAGACCCCACCGCATTGCCGCCAAAGGGATCTCATTTCTGGCTTCGAATCTGCCAGCCGAGCTACGGCCTGTCATGAAACCGATTGCCGGCACGGCGATGGACACAGCCAAGACCAGCAAACTGCAGCAAATGACACGCATTCTGTCCAACAGCAACATCGCTGCTGTTGATGAAGAAGAAGAGTGCTCCGAGAAATGTGAAGAATCCATCAAGTCTCCGTCTGTCTCGTCGCCAAAGAAGGAAGGCTCTCGAAGATCCACCCGAAAAGCCGCTTTGCGTGACAGCAACCATGTCCGACGACACTCACAACGAAAGGGGACAAGCAAGCGAGTGACGACTGCATATGCAGCGTAGAAAAGAATGTACTTGCCTTGCTTCCTCCTCATTACATACATACATGATTCATAATTGGTAACTTATACTAATACATAACAGTACATGCATGTCACTATACCGATACATCGTAGCTACAGACATATCTAGTGGCACCATTGTCCGCATGCACAGGCGAGCTGCTCAGGCCAGCAAAGATACAACCGCACCGCTTGGGCCACAGCAAGCCAAAGGATCAGTCCTGTTCGCCTTGCTCGTTCTGGTCTCCGGTAGCTATCGGTACAGGTAGCAGCTAGACTGGGTCCAACAAAGGACTCGAAAGGAATCCAAACCAACGCAAAGAGAAGCACTAGATCTAGTTATTAGCTGGCCTAAAGGTGGCACTAGCTAGAGTATGAAGTATTGCTTCTTGTCAGTCCTGTCTCCACTATGAACCGACGGCAAACAAGTTTGTCCTTTCGCGTGTATTCGAGTTCCGAAGCGAACTAAAGAAGGCGAACTCTGTCGACATGAGGTGAATAAGGTTCGGATGGCTGATCGCTGCTGTAGTACATGTAGCATCCTTCAGCTGTCTGTACAAGTACAATGGCACTGGTGCCATCGTGACAGTTACCAACAACGCATGAAGGTCGCTGGCTGGATTGCGCTACCAGACTGTGTCATACCTCTCTCTACTACCTGTACCATAAACACTTGACATGAGAACAGGATCACGGGAAACGCAATCTTTTTCCAAGCTATGGGAAACCATTCTTCTACTTGCTCCTAAGCTTACTACAACTACTCCATGACGGGTCCTGCTTGCTGGTAGAGTCTTCAAATCAGTTCTTCCAACAAAGAGAAGTGCTGCTTCTACTGGTACCTTGCGGTTGCCTCTTTTTTACATGTAATGACTCTGGTGAACATGCATCTCTCTCCGCGCCACACTCGGTGTATGATATTACTGGTATGAATCCTCGTCTACACCTAGCTACCGGTAGCTAGCTCGAGACTGCAATAGAAACCACCATCAGTCAGCATAATGTAGGAGAAAGCCACATGGCAGACTGCCTGACTAATAATGAGCCCCAGGACTTGGACTTCCCACTGCCGATGCCGGAGTGCTGCTTCCAGATCTTGAAGGGGCTCGGACTTGGTTCCAGAATCGAGTGCGTGCCGGTGGGTCCGTTCCGCTGCCATATGCAACATCGCCTACAACTGCTTGGGGCGGTGGTTGACCATTTGTCGCTGCTGCAGCGGCACCAATGGGATCAGGGGCTTCTTTTTGAGCAATGCGACGAAGAGACTCTACTTGAGCTTCTTCCGCAGCTTCCAGGGCGTCCAATCTGATAGTTATTACCAAATAAGTGATTGCAACGTAATGGTGAGGAGAGTTGGAGGAAGGTGAAGAAAAATGACACAGAAACGGCCCACACCACCGTGAACAAACCAACAAACGAACGGAGATGGAAATTTCTCCAAGAGTTAAAAAATCATAGCACTCACAACGACTCTGTCTCTGCTCGTGGCTTTGGAAACCATTGTGGCTCGACCACCTGATGAAGCAAATGCTCCGGATAGGAAAAGGACTTCACCATTTTTGGCGGATTTGGTTGTCTCTCCGTTTTTGCTGTGGCTACGCTTTTTGTTTTCAATTGGCCCTAACCCTTCTTAAAAGAAGCTAGCCTAAACCCTAAACTGCGCACCACGTCATTGGCAGCAGTGAGGCGGCCAACGACAGCTAGTCTAGACAGGGTGAAAAAACACGAGAGGCGAGAGGCGAAAGATCCTGAGTCGAAGGCTGTGTGTTGACAGTCTCCACACACATCGACCTCCTCATCAGCCTCTGACTGTTTCGTGTTGTTGAGACAGCCTTGTCTCAGGCTCTAGTTGGAAGAGTCAAAAAATCCGGAGACGGAACCCTCAAAGCTAGCTAGCAAAACTTTCCCCGGCATTTTTTTAACAGACCAAGATCGACCATGGCGATGCCAAAGATTATCGTGGCTGTCCTAGCTCTGGCAGCCGTATCCCAAGCTTTTCTGCCACACCGCCAAGTGGTTCAAAGAACGCAAAGTAGTCCACGATCCTTGAAAATAATGGCATCGGCCACCACGACAGAGCTCGAATCCTCCGTTTCCGATCTGAAGAGAGTTTTGGAACGAGAGTACATTAGCTTTTTCGATCCCATGGAACGAGACTACTACTCTCCCACGGTCAGTTTTGAAGATCCCATGACAGCTCTAGCGGGAGTGGATGCCTATCAAAACAATGTCGACATGTTGGCTTCGAGAACGCTCATGGGCAAGTTACTGTTTCAAGATGCCGGAATCGTCCTGCATTCCGTGGAAGGAGGGGAAATTTCCCAAGGAACCAAAATTGACGATATCATTACCCGATGGACCCTGCGAGTGACGGCCAAAGTGCTGCCCTGGAGTCCCACGGCCCGGTTCAGTGGAGTCTCCGTCTATCAAGTCGTACCGGGTGGTCCCAAGGGGGTCATGGTGGAGCATCAAACCGACTATTGGGATTCCATCAATATCCAACCAGGTACCACAGGAGACTACCAAAAAGTCGACAAGAGCGTTGCCGTGAAAGATTTCCTCAATCAGCTCAAACCGGAAAATGCCATTGCTCCTCCATCGGCCCCGGAACTACCCTATCAACTGTTGCGAAGAGGGAATGGCTATGAAGTGAGACAGTATCCGAGCTATTCCAGTGTCAAAATGTCATATGAACGACGTGATTTGGCATTTGAAGCTATGGGATCGTTTACCCGTGGTACGTCTTGTCTAGTGTGCGATGTGGTGTATGGGTTTGGAACTTGCCTTTTTGGCTTAACCGCGTGGCTCTGTTTGTCTTTGTAGGAATGACGGCACTGGCACCCGCCATCATGTCTGTGGAGGATGACTCTTCCAAATCCATGACTTGGCCTTTGGAATATGCGCCTCCTGGCCAAAGCAGTCCGCCAGAAGTTACAAAGGCCGTGGAGAGAGCAGAGGACCCGCGCTTTCAAGCCATGAACTGTCAAGTAGAAACGTTCCCCAGTCAAGTCATTGCTGTAGGATCGTTCTCCGATGCCATTTTGGAACCCGTGGTACGAAAAGCCGATCGGCTGTTACGAGAAGCTCTCGACCGAGATGGCCTTCGGGTAGAGCCAGGCACGGATTCAAGGGTCACGTTTGCCCAATATGATGCGGTCTACAGTATGGGGAAGAGGCGTGGTGAGGTGTGGATTCCTCTCAAGGATGGCGGACATCCTTGGTAAATTTTTTAGAAAGTTCATATTCCAATGTTTATGTACGGCTTTTGTGATGGCTACTGGTCTATTGATGCGAGCTCACCTTCCTGTGGCTCACCTGCAATCGTATTTGGTCAAGCCAAAAGGCTAACCGCACTTACTTGTTCGTAACATCCTTTGCATCCCGACTCTTACTGATGTTCTTGCATGGCATCAGCATCACTCATGATTTTCGAAACCATGCGAATTGGACAGAGAAACAAACAGACACCAGAAGGCCGCTTTTAGATGTGGAAGTGGCTACTGGTACCGTAGGTTACTATGCATATCGAGGAGACATCGCTTGTCCGCAAAAGTGTGTGGTTCGTTCTACACAAAACCAGACTACCCAACGGTATCGAAGCAATTCACCTATGCAAACTCGTCAGAAGATTCAGAAAGGTCGTCACGCTCTCCAAGCAGCGTTGGTCCTTGAATCGTCTTTCCACTCTTGCCTCCAAAGACAGATGTACGAAACTTTCGATCCTTCTTAGTTGCGTCATGTTCCGAAGATGCACCATGCTGAGAGGACCCTGATAGACCATCCAAAACTTTCACAGCAGCAGCACTAATGGATGAATTCAACACGTTTGAAAAAGCCATTGCTGCCCTTCCCGCTGCTGATCCAGCATGATGTGAAAGTGATTTGTTGGGTTTGCTTTCATTTTTGTTTGAGCCAGGGTGCCATGTGCTGGCATCCAACCCATCCTGTCCCTCGAAATCACCAAAGTGAGCTGAAAATTGGTTCGAATCCTCTTCTGTTTCATCTTCCAACTGGGCTTGAACCTGCAAACCTCTCATTATCTGGTTCCGTTGAATATCGGCTGGGTTCCTACGACGTGGACCCTCCCGAGTCGGGCTTCGCCGGAGCGATCGAGAGGGGCTGTCATCGGCGGCATCTCGGTCACCCTTGTCTCGTCTAGAGTGGCCTCGAGCCATTCGTTTGGGGGAGACCGAGCGGCCTTGACTTCGCGAAATGTGACCACCAGAAGAGGACCTTTTCATGTCACCGCTAGATTGGGACCTTTTCATGTCGCCGCCAGAAGGGGACCTTCGCATACCGGTACTGGTACTATCGGAGGTGCCATCGGATTTGTCCGAAATGTTCCTTTGGGGTGGGCGGCAAATTCGATGCGGCGACAGGGAACGCCCTTTGTGGCTGGAAGCTGCCTTCAAAAGGCCTCGTCTAGGCATGGATGAAGAAGTCAAAACTCCATGGTCGCTACCGGAAGGCAGTCGCCTGGATGATGTTGATCTGTGACTGCGATCTCTGCTCGATTTCAGGGATATGGTACGACCGGGAGTGCGTCGTACGGCTTTTTCTCCCTCTTCCGAAACTTTGTGCGAAACAACTTCCCTGCTGGTGGCTCCCCGCGTCGGAGACATCGAGCGCTTGCTATGATCTCTGCTGAACTTCAAAGACCTTCCTGGAGAGCCGCTGACTTTTTCTTCTCGGCTCTTTCCGCAGTCTGCTTTTTTGTGTCCCTCCGGGTGGTCATGCTTGGACTGTGCCATTTCATGATCGATTGCCTTTGCACCTTTCCTATGAGTCTTTTCATCGCTGGATTTTTGCGAATTTGAGCGACTTGGTGTATTCCGCTCCCATTTCATCGTGATGGTGAAATCTTCTGCTGTTTCTGGGGATGAAGCCCTGGTCGAAACTGGTCTCTCCGATTTTGACAAAGAGTTTCTAGCCTTGGATGGAGAGGAATGCCTGGAAGGAGAGCGCCTTTCTGATTTTGACATCGGATCGCTATGTCTAGTCGGGGATGCATCCCTTGCAGGTCGCCTCTCCGATTTGGACATTGATTCTCTAGCTCTGGCTGGAGATGGAGCCCTCGCGGTAGATCGTTTCGACCTGCCTTTGCTGTGGCTAGACCTCTTTTTCACTGTGTCATCTTCTAAAAGATCACCTTCAGAATCATCCAATTCCGTTTCAGAGGACACGTGTTTTTTGGCATGGTCGCTACCAGTGCGCCTGGGAGACCTGGATCTCTCACCATGGTTGCTCCGAGACGTGGGTTTTGAGCTTAGGTGCCTGTCTGAACCCGACTTGCCATGGCCATGACCAGACCTCTTTTTCCTTATTTCATCATTGCCGCGGCTAGACCTCTTTCTCATTGTTTCATCCTTGCCGTGGCTCGATCTTTTTCTCATTGTTTCATCCACGGACAGATCACCTCCCGATTTTTCGAATTCCGCGTCAGAGGACACACGTTTCGTGGCTTGGTCGTTTTCAGTGCGCCTGGGCTTTGAGTGCCTGTCTCCTCCACTGTGCCTGTCTTCTTTGCTGGTCCTTCTCTTTAGCTCGTGCTCACCATGACCATGTTTATCTGCTCGCCTGCTATGTTCACGCCCCTTGCTGCACCGTTTCTTTGGTGCCTCTGGCTCGTCACTATCGCTACAATCATCTTGTTCAGATGATTTCGGTATTCTGGTAGAGTCATCCCTGTGTCTCGGAGATACCGCTGCTCTGCTGCTGGCAGCGCGGTGCCCCATCGGCCGGGGGGAAACACCCCGTCTGCTGCCTTTTGTCAGTGGCTGGTTGTCTTCCTCTTTGTGTTCCTTTTCATGTGGCAATTTGTCGCCATGGTCAGTGCGTCTACTCCAAGAAGTGCTATGCCTTTCTGATTGAGCCATGCTAGACCCTTTCTTCTGAATGTGGCACTTTTCACCGGGAGCACTAGCCACACTTTGACTAGAAGTTGCCGCTCTGTTTTGTGGATTGTTGCTGGATTCGGCAACATCCTTGCCCAGCCTTGATAGGTCTTTGGGATCCCTTCGATGTCTTGGGGAAGCATCAGGGGATAGGGATATAGATCGTTTCAGACCCAATCGTTGCCCGGGTCCATGTTCACCCCCTGATGTTGCTTTTTGACGAAGAGGATGCCCAGCCGGCGATGTTGATTCTACAAATTCCTTTTCTAGCTCTGACAGGTCTTTGGGTTCCCTTCGATGTCTTGGGGAAGCATCAGGGGATAGGGATATAGATCGTTTCAGACCCAATCGTTGGCCGGGTCGATGTTCACCCCCTGATGTTGCTGTTTGACGAAGAGGATGTCCAGCCGGTGATGTTGATTCTAAAATTTCCTTTTCTAGCTCTGACAGGTCTTTGGGTTCCCTTCGATGTCTTGGGGCAGGACCAGGGGATAGAGATGTAGTTCGTTTCAGACCTAAACCCAATCGTTGCCTGGGTCGTTCACCCCCTGAAGTTGCTGTTCGACGAAGGGGATTTCCAGCCGGCGATAGGCCTCGGTCTCCACCTCTTGCAGCCACACGCTCAGACCGAGGTGTACGCTGCCGAGAGACACCACGAACGGGTGGAATTTCGGTGTCGGCATTCTCCTCATCGGGAGCAACATCGGGGGACTTTTTCTCCTTCTCCTCCTCTTTGGACACAGTCGACTTCAAGTGCCTGCGAGCACGGCTAGGCCCTGCATCAGTCTGACATCTTCTAAATCCTGAAGGTTTCGCAGGTTCATCCGGTGTCTTTGCTTCCTCGAAAGGGGTAGCAACTGGGTCATTATCTGGTTTGCCAATATTATCCAACAGTCCTGGACGGGTAGCCTGCTCTCCAAATCCAGCAGTAAAATCGTCATCTCCAAAGTTGGTCCAACTTTGGGTCAGTTTTGGTTCTTCCTCTCTTCCTCTTCCTTCTCTTTATCCTCCTCCTCAGCTTCAATCCTGACTGAGATATCGAATGGATCTCTATCGAATTTGTCTTGGTCTGGAAAGAGGTTGCTATTGTTAAAATCAAACAAGCTGGTACCTCCCTCAAAGTCAAAGTCAGGCTGATCCTGAGAAGATTTCGATGGCAGGACGTCTGTACCCGTGGTCATGACGGTGCTGCGTGCTCAAGGTACCAGTGGTACCGGTGTCAGTTGGCTGCTGCCGAATAGTGCCGTTTGCCTGAGAGATAATGAGGAGATGACCATGCAACATGCAACCCAACAACATGGAGAGATACCAAAAGAGCCCAATAGTTAGATACTGGGTGGTGTACCTGGTGTAGACATGTATTACGATGTCATGTGAGAACTACGTGTGCCCCTTTGAAGTTACTTTGTGCCTGGGAGGAGGAGAAATCAAACAGAGGTAAACCATGACAGGCATAGTGGTGGACAGTTATTGACAGCGGTAAAACCGGACTCTGCAATGGCACTGCAGTGGCATTTCAATGTTAATGGCAGTGGTAGATGGTAGACAGTATCCGAATTTTCAATGGTGAAAGAGACCACTTCTTCGCGAAACAGTGTTTTCCTCACAGTGGCATTGATTTTCTCCATTCTCCATCCCCCAACCAATCCTCGAACAGCCCCAGTGTCCCAGCAGAAACAAGGAAGAATGATCAATCGCTGTCACACGACATGGCGACGTTCGGGACTTCCCACCGCGTAGCCTGCCTCCCCTTTTAGAAAATAAAGCTTGCCAGCCAGAGCTAGCGGAGGCTACCTGGTAGTACATGTAGAAGAGTAGGAAATACTCTAGCTAGTACAGTACGTAGCTTGGATATGTAGCACCTGGAAAGACTTTAGAATGATGGGTCAAGCCACAACCAGCACTCATCGCTCGGGACTTCCCACCACGTAGCTGCCTCCCCATATAAAAAATAAAGCTTGCCAGCCGGAGCTACGGTATGCATAGCGGTAGCTACCTGGTAGTAGAAGAGTAGGAAATACTCTAGCTAGTACGTAGCTTGGTTATGTAGCCTGGAAAGACTTTAGAATGATGGGTCAAGCCACAACCAGCACTCATCGCTCTGAGCAGGGCTTGAGAAATCCAGTGCCAATGATGGCCAATCAGCAGTGCCACCGGGACAGTGTTGCTTTGGCACTGCACGTGGTTGGTACCAGTACCAGTAGTGTTGAGCTCGTCAAAACAGTGATAAGCGTTTATTTTTGGCATGGATTGGCACTGGATTTCTCCTCCCCCAGCCAACCAAAGGAATAGCGTATGACAATGGTGCCTCTTCGCAATAATATAATATGCACACCCATTCCACACTGGCTGCAAGGTTCAGCATTTCTGTCCCAACAGCTCTGGGTTGGTGCACTACTCGGTAGCTAGATAGCACAACATCCCATAGTCCTGTGTACCTTAGTTGCACGGAGTTAGCTATTAGCTAGATTGTCTTAGCCCAGTGTTGTTACGTAGCCTTCTATGGAACCAGCAACTGGTGCAGTAGCTGGCTGAGCTGCTGGATGCATGGGTGTGTGGACGGCTGAGGTGGTGGTGAGTCGAGTCGAGTGACAGTCTCGTCAAGGTTAAGGATGGCTCGAGCCCTAATGCAAGGTCATCTGGGTCATTGCCTCCCCGTGTCCAGAGACTGATGAGACTCTTCCAGCGCAACTGCCCCCTCTTTTACTCTTTACCCCAAAAGCAGGACAACCGACAAAGCAGCAGCAAGAAGAAGGAGGTATCGGAGTGGGTAGCGCACCCGGAGAGGTATTGTACCTGGAGTGGATAATCAGCAGTATTCCACCTTGGCGGGCCCTCAGTTTGTTTGGTTGCGGACGGAGAGAGTTTGGTGCTCAGAGCGGGGTTCATTATTTGCCCTCGACTTGGGTAACCCGTGTCCCAGACGTCCCACTGACCTTTCCCTAGCAAGCTTAAGCTCAGCCACCCGTGGGATCAAGATAAGACCACCATTATCCACTGCCGTGTTGTCTATATGGATGTTGTGGAATTCGATCAACCAATCAAGTTTTCATCAGAGGAGCAATCAGACTTGTTCAGCACTGCCACTGCCAGCACGTGCACTGCCGTCAACACCAGTACCGATACCCATCAACAACCCTCACAGGCAGAACTACTCTTATTATCTCAAGAAACATCATCCAGTTCCTTTGTCGAATCGGAATGGGATCCAATCGAGTTTGATCTTTTGAAATCAAGCAATCCAAAGTGGAAGAGCGCGAGGAACACGCAACAACAACAGCTCAAGAAGAAAAGTCCCAAACGCATTCAGGACATTCGCTTAGCCCGGTTGGACAGTGGGGAAAGCAGCAGCAGCCATAGTAGTCCTAATAGTGCGGCTGCTTCCGACGACTTTTGGCCTTACGACGACGCACCGGGGAGCCCCTGTGCTCTGTTTGGCAAGAATACCAGTAGTCCAGCCGACGGATTCAAAGGGGAATTCAGCAGTTATTTCCCAGAGTGGGAAGATAGTAATTCTACAACCATGGAGGAACCACACAACTCTACTAGTAGAAGACAGAGGAGCAGCCGAGAAAAATCATCACGGGATGCATCCTCCAGTGATAAGAGGAGAAGAGAAAGGCGGAAACAGCAACAACAAGAGCAACCACAACATGACGAGGAAGAAGAGGGAGACGGTGATGATCAGTCAGTTGGCAGCTATGAACTAGACGCAAGCGAAAGTGCAAGCGAGGGAGAAGAAGTGGAAGAGGACGAAGAGGGGGAATTCAGTGATGAAAGTGAAAGAAGCATCACACAGTCTTCCAATTATGACGATGACAATTTAATGGTCACCCCGGCCGTGGGAAAGGTGCGGGAATCAAGGAAAAAGCCACCCACCCTGAAGCGAGGAGCCCATGGGGTTGCGACTCCCTCAGTCGTCAAAGCAATGAAAGATAAGCAAGCGTTCACATCAGATGATGAAGGTGACAACGCTGGCATTGATTTTGATGCCGAATTCGACTCGGACATGGAGAGTGTGGGATCTGGACAATCCTCTCGATCAAAGAGCAGCAGAGATAATGGATCCAGGTCAAAACGAGACGGAAGATTAGAAGCGGCAAATGCATCGTTTCGGCGGTCCTCCGTGAGTAAGAGGAAAGAAAAGTTCGCTTTCGACCGATCCATGAGCTCGGCCGATTTGAAAGCTGCGAGAAAAGCCAACAATAGCTTCAAAGGTCATGCTGACATGAACAAATCCTTCAGCGCCATGGACAACAAACGAAGAATGAACCGAACCAAGAGTCGGAGTGAAGGGAGGATGCAACAATCGTTTAGTGGTTCGTCGTCTGGAAGGAAAAGCTCGTCATCACAGAGAGAAAAGTCACCTCCTCCTGCGGAAAGTAGATCTAGTAGAAAATCTCTCCCCACTCGCGCCAAAAGCATGGGGCATCCTGCTGGGGGAGGAAGCAAGCTCAAGTCGGCCTTGGCAAAGTTCTCGGGAGCTGCCGATGAACCAACTAGCAACACGAACGCAACAGGGAAGAAATCGTCGACCCTGTCGGCATTAAAGGCGTTGTCGGGTGGAGATGGACCTGCTGCTGGCTCTGGCGGAGACAATGAGACGGATTTAAAGAATGCAATCATGCGGCAAGTTTACCAGAGCTCGTCGGGCTTGAAACCTATCGAGCTGAAGAGGAAACCAAAGCCAAAGATTACAAAGACAACGAGTCTCACAGGAACCACTTTAACGAGGGCTGCTGCTGCCAGTGGCGAGATATTTCCATCGAAGGAAAGTTCTTCCAAATCGAGTGCTCCCACTCAGAGAGTAAGGAGATCCAAAACATCCAGTGAACGAAACTTGTCTTCCATTTCCGACTTCAATGCCTCGTATCACGAGAATATCGCCAAAATGCGAAAACAGAAAATGGTGGATGCCAGTGAACGGTCCGCAATTTCGCAAGGCTCGAGCAAATCGGAGCCCAAGGAACAGGAACAACCCACGAAAGAAAAAGAACGACCACATAACCTCGACCGGCGTGTGAAGAGCTTTTCTCATTCTCGATCAGGAGCTTCCATGTCTGCTTCTGCTCGAGACGACGACGACAATTCGTCGGGGCCTAGTCCCGGCGGTAGCAAACAAAGGGTTCGAGGAGGGAGCTCAAAGCGAGACGTTGACAATGAAGACTCGTCGAGTCGAAGGAATCTGTCCAAGTCCGGGTCAAGTCGACGACTGCAACAACAAAAGGACCGAGTTTACGACGCCAGCTTCCAACCTCCAACTGGCACGAATGTGATTGCTCTGCTCCGAGATCAGGAACCGGTGACAGACAACGAGTTGATGCAGAAAGGAAACCGACAATTGTTTCACGCCCTCATGTACAAGACGAGAATGGGCATTGATATGGAACGGTTACAACGGAAGGTGAATGGAGAAGAGGACAGTGAGGATGAAAAGGACGACAACAAGCACCAAACCGAATATGATGACGAAGAGGACTATGCAACCGAATCTGGCGAGGAATAGATAGAACCAAGCACTGTTTTTTGAAGATTCCTCCCCGCAGCGCCCGACTGGCAGCTGGTTCGACGACGGAATGCAAATAAATGGTCGCAAGACCATGATGGCCCGGTGAAACATCTCCAGGGTCAGACACCACAGAACTGAACAGATGGGAGTCCTGAAGAATGGTTGAAGTTCCGTTACGATACAGTGTTGCGGGGCCCGCTTCATGGCACTGCCTGACACTGTCACGATAAGTTTTCACGTACTTGGGTTGTGTCAGTCCAGGTCGCTTGTGTTCTCGTTTGCGGGACATATTCTGCTTTGGACTCGGCTCTGTGACGGTGGGCGGAAAAGTAGCATTGCTGTTTGACTAATACTGTAGAATAGAAGAAAGAAGAAGTGGAAACTGCTGCTGTAATGTAGCTGTGCCATCGTGGTTGTTGACATGAAAGGAAAAGTAACACTGCGTTGGTAGGACCCCCCACTGTTCTGTGGCCGCGTCTTCCTGGTGATACCACACTCAAGTACTAGTACGGTACATGTACGGTAGGTTAACCAATATTGAAACGAAGTCAGATGGACATTCTGTACACCTCTAGCTAGCTAGGTATGAGAAGAGGCACTGAAAGCGTCAGCAGCAACAACCAGCCTACGATGTATCCTATTGCAGCAAACAGCCAAAAGAAGACAAAAACCTACCTTTCCAGTACACGTACATGTACATGTATCTTGCTATCAACCTACAACTCCCACGCAGGATTTTGAATGGTCGCGTCAAGTTTTGTTCACTCCTGCTTTGGACACTGATGAGTGATAAGATGCAGTCATTCAACGGCTTTATGACTGCTGGCAGGATTTGAAGATTTATGTGAGACTCAATTGTGACCCATGTGGTGTGTAGGGAAGTCGGACGCAGTTGCTTTGCACATGGTGTGGCAACCCTGTGCTGACAGTTTAGGAAACCCCTCAAGACAATCAAAAGTCGATCAAGAAGCACAATCTCCTGGATAATACTCATTGCTGGCCATTATCTCCTCTCATCTGCAGGTATCTGTATGGAAGGTTCTATTAGGAGGTCTAGATACCCCACAAGCAAAGGTAGCTTCTAGCTCGATATTATTCATTCGGTAGTCTACCCTTCAACTTCCATACTATCAGACCGGTCCAATCATTATATCATCAGAAGCACCATGGCGGATGTATTGGTGCGAACTCGGAACGGTGTCGAGCGAACCAAGAGTGGTGAAGGCAGCCATCACAATAACGGCACTGGTGGTAAGGCTACTGCCAAGAAACGAGTGGGTAGCAGTCATGGTGTGGAAAAGCCGGGGGGAGAAAAAGTCGTCAAGAAGAAGGGTGGGAAGCTGAAACGCCAAATGAGCAAGGATGGAACGGTGGCTTCGACCGTCAGTGGCAGCAGCAGTGTACAACAATCCTCCAAGCACGGCACTAGTACTACTGGTGGGAAACGAAGAACCTCTTCCAAGAACGGCGCTGCCACGAGACTGGCCGGTAGTGATCAAGGCGATGCTACCACTACTACAACCGCCAAGACCAAAAAGGTCAAACCCAAAAAGAAACTCGCCAGTCGAGCCAAGAGTTTTGATGGATGTAGTGTGAGCACGGCTGGTACCGGTATCCATGGCGCTGCTGCCAATACTGCCAATAGTGCAATTCCCAAACAAGCAGAGGGGAGACGACCCCCTCCACCACTCCGCAAACAGAAATCTGCCTCGGCTCTCCTGTCCATGGACACGAAGAGTGATCACGGCGGTCGAGCACCGTACAGCAAATTCAAGCATCAAAACAATCTAGATCAACTCCAGAAGAGCATGCCGGATCTGAGCTTTGAAACCCCCAAACAACAAATTGCGCATGACTTGTTCGGCAGACGACACGAAAACGACAACCGAACCGAAGAGCAACAAAAGCAAGAAATGGTAGCTGCCTTGTCCATCACAAACTCGGGAGATAGTAGTAAGGACCAGCATCAGCATCATGGATCCTGTAACGACAATAATAATCTTACCGATTCCAGCGATGCGCACATGACAAAGTCAGCACCCGACACAACGATCATGACGGAACGAAAGACACGTCGTGTATCCTCCAACAAAAAGAAAAAGGACTCGAGATTACGAGGACGTGTCAAATCCAAAGCACACCAGCATGGAGATGAAGATGCCGTCACCATCACCACGGCCCAGACGGATCCCACCAATCCCTACTTTCACAACAAAATGCCCGCCGCACAGGCGGTCGCCAAAATGGGAGCTTCACAACCCATGTTGGGATCCTCTTCTCACAATAAGAATGATAATACTTCACCCAAACGGGGCAAACGAATCGTCAAAAAGACAAGATCCAGGTCCCGGTCACAATCGCGCTCCAACCACCACCACAACAACAACAAACAAAAGAAGGATCAGGTCAAAAAGGCATCGGTGCGACGGGGATCCGATTTCTCCGCCGAGAGTGGCTCGGAGGATGAAAATGATGTGGGTCCACCCGAAAACAATAACAATCAGTCTTCTTTTATTAAACGATCCGGATCACAATCGTCCCTTCGTGGCAGCAGCGGGCATCGAAAAACAACCGCCAAAACGGCCGCCAAAAATTCTCTTTTGGGAGGATCGTCACATCACGGCGATAATGACGATGCCACATTCGCTTTTGAAGATACCAGTTTATCCGCATCGACGCCGTCACGGAGATGGAAGAAAGGGGGTGCTATGGATCCAGGACCCAAGGCACCGCAACGAGAACGGTCCACGTCCAATCGGGGGGCCAGCTACAAACGAACGACGGCGCCAAGGAATTCACTACTCGGTCAAGACGCCGACGACACGGAAGCAGAAGAGGATGACGACGTGGACAACAATCATGACAGTTATCAACCTCCGTGGAAGACAGTTTCCACCCTTCATGCCAGTGGAACCAACAATGAATCCAGTAGTGTCAACTATCCGGACGATTCCAGCAGTACCGATATCGCGGAGACACTGCTAAAGGTCACTCCGGCCAACAAAAAAGAAGAAGGGTCCAAACGAGGAGGGCGTACACTGGCGAAAAAGAAAGAACAGCCATCCAAGTCTGGTAGTGCGATGCTGGACTCGAGTGAATATGACGACAATAAACGAAAATCGTTGTGTGGGCTCCTTCCGAAAGGTCCGAAACGATCCATGACTGGAGCAAGCAGCGTTGTTAGCGGAACGCTGCCTCCATTGATGGATTCCAGTTTTTCTTCCGTGCAGTCAACGGGGGAAGAGTCGGTCTCGTCGTTTCTCAGTCAAAAGAAACCAGGACTGATTGTAGAAGCAGAAGTCAAAGATGGTGCCATGAAATTCTTTTTGGGGAATCTGACGTCGGCAATGGAAAAACGAATGGAAGCTTCGCAAAGCGACCATGCACAAGATGATGATGATGGCAACAACAATAGCAGCAGCGGTCTACGGGGCAAAAAAGGATTGCATTCATCCGCGCAAAACTCCGGTCTGGGATCAACACTGAAAAAGGGAAATGCTGGCGCCTTTGGCGGCAGGGCAGACGATGAAATGTCGATTCCTAGCCTCATGTCGTTCAGAAAACGAGAAGACGCATCGGTGCCCAGTGTGAATTCCTCTCAGATGAAAGGGCAACCGGATGACGCATCAATGCCCAGCCTTACGTCCATGCCTAGTCTCTCCTCGTATCGCACCCAAGGAACCAACGCCACCGCTGAATCAGATAATATTCCAGACGATTGTTCCATGCCAAGTCTTTCGTCAATGCCAGATGACGGCAAGTCGGTTGCAAGCATACCCGCGCAAAGGCCTCTTGTCAAAGGCAAGCGGGGAGCAAAGCAAGGGGCTGCCGCGGTTTACGGCAAGCGAAACGAAGATAATGATAGTCAGTCCGAAGAAGAAGACGACGACGACGATGAACAGGAAGAGGAAGCATGCAAAGAAGAACCTTCAGAGTACGAGGAATCCATGACTGAATTCGATGAAAACGAAGGCGAACAAACGGAGGGCACAGCAGAAGGCGACGATGGCGAACACGAAATGGTCCACGCAGAAACCGAGGAGGAGGAAGGGGATTCGGAAGAAGAGGAGGAATCGGACGAGGAGGAATCAGCAAGTGAAGAAGAGGAGGAGCCTGAGGTCGTGCAGAGCGCTCCAAAGGGAGGCAAATCCAAGAAGAAAGGAAAGCGGAGTTCCCTCAAAGATCAAGAGCGTCAGCAGCCAGTGAGCTCTTCGGCTTCCGTAGCCTCGGCTTCGGTACAGCAGTTTGTGGTGAAGTCAAAGAAGAAAAAGAAGAAGAAGGAAAAGAATGCTAAGGATGAGCAAGTGCAGCAGTGGCAAGAAGAGTTCCAGCAGGAGCAGCTAGTGCAGCAGCAACAACTCTTGTGGCAACATCAGCAACTCATGCAACAACAGCAAATGCTCCAGCAACAGTACTGGATGCAGAACCAGGGGATGGCCAATGGTGCATTCATGATGAACCAAGATCCTGGGATGAACTACATGGAACATATGATGGGCGCACCTGGCCAAATCATGAGTACTGAGGGGCAAATGGGTGACCAGTCTGTACGTGATTCGATGGGTTTGTCCAGCCACTCTGACCATCAGTCTGTCTTCAGTCAGAAATCCACGAGATCAAAAAAGTCGCCAATAAAGCATTCTCAGAGTCTCGACTACGACTTCTCGTACATGGACAATCCTGAAATGCCAGAGGTGTCAGAGGTTAGTGCTGATGATGTTTTGCAGCCAATGAATCCATCGCAACGGGACGAGGAGTGCCACGACAGCGCTGCACAGCCATTGCGCGGAAAGAAGAAGGAGAAAGAGAAGAAAGTGCCAGCTCTTTCCTTTTCGTCGCGCTTCAAAAAGTCAGTGAAGAAGATCAAGAAGGGTTTTGTCGGTGGAAGCAAGCAAAAATCGACTCTTTTGAATACCGGTTTGAACGACGGACAATTCTTCCCCGATCTCGACGATGATGACGACGAGGAAACTACCATGAGAGGACTGCTATCTGGCTAGCCACTAGCCTGCAAGCTAATTCTAAGGTTTTTAAGACTGGTTGGGTCTGACTTCCCGTATTCATGGAGTTTGCATCGGCAACAAAACAGATTATTAGCATTGCGGTACGTCTGCTGTCGCAGCAAGTAAAGCTACTAGCCAGAAACCTCGTTGAGGCGACGAGAAAGGGGCCTCTTGGGGCCGTAGATGTGGTCCTCCGAGTGTGCGCTTGACGCAGTCAATGCTGACCAAGACGACTGCTCCGTCGGACGCTGCTTGGGTCTGCCTGCTTCAAGGGAACCAAGTGAAGCACGGCGCTTATGTTTCTCAAGAGAACTTGCCCTCTTCTTTGTTCGTGATGCTTTTGACTTGTCCATAGCAGCTGAGCCACCATCGGCGCTTTGTTTCCGACGACTAGAATCTCGACTAGAAGAGTCCATACCACCGGTACCACCATCAGCACTTTGTCTCCTCCGACTGGACGCTTTGTGCCCCGTGCTCTTCGACCTGACTTTCTTCTTCTCATTCGCAGTCGAGAGCGTTGACTGTGATTGCGATAGAGGACTCTTCCCAGTCTGACGCGTGCGTGATTGAGATTTATTTTGCGATTTGCTTCTGTCGAGGTCCTTGCGTGACTCCAAGCGTCCTTGCGACGCCGAAGGTATTTGAGACGTACTCGAGCGTCGGCTGCTTGGCCTGGAGCTAGTATTTTTGGCATCGCTTGTGGACTTCCGCTTCACCTTCCTATCCGAGTTGGACAGCCTAGAGGAAGCCGGAAACCTCTCCGATCTCGACATGCCCCTGTCGTGAGGGCTGTGACTTCGGCTGTGGCTTCGTCTGCGCCCATCAGACGGTGACGAACTCGACGCCCTTCGCCTGGATCCTGAGGATCTTTTGCTCGATCCAAGGTTGTCTTGTCGCGGGGGCGATCGGTCCGATACGGCAGCTTTCTTTGTCCGAGCAGAACTCTTTGATTTGCTACGCGTGGTTGACGGAGGTTGAGGTGACTTGGACCTACTAGCGCTGCGACTTCTCCTGCCTTTCTCGCTAGACCGGGTAGATTTCGGGCGTGTTGCTCCCATCCGAGCCGATCGATGTGAGGACATTTCCATTTCCGTTGTGCTCCCCCGCCGTTTTGCCTTTTTGCGTCGAGTTTGTTGAGTCGATGTAGATGGTCTTCGCGATTCAGAATGCTCAATCTGACTGGACTGATCCAGAAGCATGGCGACTCGCGCCTGAATTTCCGGGTCGGGTTCGACGGAGGTGAACGACTGTTGCAGTGACATGCGCCGTGACTTGCTACTTTGGTCCAAAATCTGCATCGATTCTGCCACGGACAGCCGACGCTCCGAGCGCCCACCAAAGTCTTGGTCAAGGTTTTGAAAGACAAAACTGTCTTGGTTCAGGACTGTGTCGACGGCTTCTGCAGTCTCCCCCATGAGATCATCGCCCTCGTTCGCAAAGGGAGGAACAAGGAACGCCGGAACAACCTTTGATGATTTTCGCCTGGTCCCGTCGTAGACAAAGGATGGTATGATAGGTTCGTAAGATTCAGCAGTCGAAGACGCAGGAGCGCTTGCTCGCCTGGGCATTCGGCGTGACCTTCCTTTCGGCGACATGGCCTCTTGCTCTGGCTTAACAAATTCTGGAGGTTCCCACTGAATCTCGACGTAATGAGCTCGAACGGATTCCGGAGACGACAGCAGCGCAGCCAGATCCTCATCTTCGTCTAATTCATCTCCATTGTCATCAGTTATATCTTCCACATTGAACTCAACGTCTGCACCAAACGACGCCCGCCGTTTGCTCTTTTTCTTTTTCTGCTGTTTCTTCCGAGCTGATTTTTCTTTCTTTTGTTGTTTCTTTTCCGCCTTCAATTCTGCCTTTAGCGCTTTTCTCTCCGCCTTGGATGCCGCCCGTTTCGCAAACTTTTCCATGGCCAACAGGAACAAGTCATCTTTGGAACTCTGGCGAGCAGGGAGCCGGTTGTCGCTGTTGTTGTTGATGGGGGGAGCCGCGTTTATATTATTTGCGGCGTTGGTGATTGTGGTTGCTACAGTCGTCATACCAGCTGTCGTGACCGTAACCGTTGGACTGTGATTGGTAATGGTTTCCAAGGTGGCCCCCAGGAGTTGAGTGGGGTCACTGTTTCGTCGCTTTATTATTTTGTTCTTCTTTTTGGACTTTTTGGTGTTGGTAGATTCGGGAGGTGCTGTGTCAGGCTGGGCTTTTTTGATTGGCGGCGACAACAGGTTCGACACAATGTTGGTGGGCGCCAGCCCCATCTTCTTTTGGTTACTGTTGCTTTTGGTATCTGTTCGTTGTTTGGCGTTTTGTTGTGGCGGCTTTGTCGCGGTCTTCTTGTTGCTCCCCTTTTTACTACTATTATGGCCCCCTTTACTCCCTTTCTTCACTCTCGTGGTTGCCCCATCCATGCTGTTGTGTTCTGCCGCACCAGTAGCAGTAGTATTCGCGTGGCTAATCACCGTCTTGGCATCTCGTTTTTCATCGTCGTCTTCGTCATCGTAGTTGGACGATATGTGAGACATGGATGCCCATAGTCTTGTAGCTTTGGACCTCCTACCAGTAGTTGGATCAGGACGAAATACTTGCATAGTATCGTCGTCCTCCTCCGATTCATCGTCATCTTCCTCCTCCTCCGAATCAGCTTGGTATTGATTAAAGCTCCCCACAGCACTTTCTCTCTTCTCTTTCTTGTTCTCGTTTTGGGCCAACATGGCACCCACTCCATCCAACGACGATTTCTTTCCTCCGTTATTATTGTTGTGAGGACTGGGAGACAATAATGGATCGCAAAAAAAGTCCCCAAACATCTCATCACTGGGTACAAATGGGTCACTTTGCTGCGACTCTCGCAACGATTGTTCCACGTGTCGGGTCCGTCTTCGAGAGGTGGAAGCCTCGGTCAGGAAGGATGTTGTGGATGCGTTGTTATTGTTGTTGGCTCGTTTCAGTAGTAGGTTGGCGGACGAATCATTGACTGTGATTTGGCCAAATCCGTCCATGGTGTTATGATTATTATGATCAGTAGTGGGAGAAGAGGATATAGAAGAAGGTTGCAGCAAACTGAGGGAGGATGATTGTGGATTGTTGCACAAGGCGTCGGGCGTGGGAATGGACATTTCGGAAAGTGTACTGGAAGCCGTGCTGGAAGTACCAAATCCGGTCGTTTGAGAGGTTTGACGATCCGCCCATCTCACTTGTACCTGCTGCAGTCCATCTTCCAGCTGCCAATCGTGCTGTTGGTTGTTGGATGATGATGAGTTTTTTCGGGAAGCCTTTTGATAATTCTTGCTGCTGCTTCCCGAGGAATACAGACTGGATTGGCTGACGGATCTTCTGTAGAGTTGACTTCCCACAGCAGCAGCAGCAGTATGATGTGCTGGCGGTGGAGCAGCAGCTGCTTGTAGATTTGCTTGTGTGGGTTGTTGACGTCGTTTCCGTCTTGTCTGGGGAGGCGGTGGAGAGCTGGTTTGTCTTGCATTGACGGCTGGTTCCGATAAGCGTCGTCGTAACTGACCGGGTCGCAGTCTCGTCGTGGACGGTGTCTCGGAAGAATTCACCTGATTATTCTGAAAGGCAGGAAGACTCTGATGCATCATTGCCTGGCTGCTTGTATCATCTGATGCTTCAATATTAGAAGGACCACTTGTGGCCACATCCAGTTGAATGCTTGCATCACTCATTATTATTGGCATTAATGACAGTTGCTTCAGGGCTCGTTCAATTTCTTCAGGTTTCAGAGGTCGCATGCTCCTTGGGTCCACACTGATTGATGGCTCCAAGGACAGCACACTCCACTCGACCAGTCGAGTATGGCTAGTGCTCGAACAGACACTCAGTTATGCTAATGGTCAGCCAGTGCACCAATGGTCCAGATTATTCTCATCTTCATTCCCATGCTTGACAGCAAGGAGAATGAACGGATGAGGCAAAAATGGCAGCTGAAGCGTGAAGTGAAAAAACCTGGAGGACGTGGAGACGTGGAGTCCGTCCTCGGGCCAACGTGGAGCGCAACGAAATTCTGAACCCGTGCCAACCTTGCAAAAAGCAATAAATTAGAGTGAAGTGATAAATCTCTCAAATAAAAGTACTAATGCTTCTTGCGTTATCAACCGAAGAGAGTCTAAACATCCCGTAAACTCATTGGTCTGTTAGCGTGATACATACTCACTCTAATGCAGGTGGCAGGTCGTCTACATGGCAGAAGCTACAGGTCTTCTCGATGTTGTCGTTACCTTGCATGCTACACTGGTTCATCTAGATCTATCTCAACCACCCAGGCTGAACCGTCTTGGGCATTGGGCAGTTGGGCAGGACCGAGATCCTTGCGTACCCGAAAAAGATGATGGAGTTACCAAGGTTGTTTTTGGAGTCAAGGCGCAGATAGCGGCTGGCTTGCACTTTTCTTTTGTACCTTAGGAACAGTGGGGGGAAGAGGAGCTTCCTTCCATTGAACTCCTCGCTTATCCTCCTTTTCCTATCTCTATGCATAGCTACCGGTAGCCTGACACCAATGCATTCGGGTCTTCCTTGCTTTTCAGTCAACGCCTTTCATGGCACAACTCCTACCGTACGAGCTTGACAACCGCTCTTCAGGACCAACTCTTGGACTCACCAGGGACTTATCCAGGGCCTCCACAGCTAGCTAGCTAGGCAACTTGAATACCAACCTCTGCCACACTCCAGGACCAACCTCACAGTCAGATCTAAAGATTCTTACTCCGGTAGTACCAGTACTGGTACTGGTAGACGAATGTCTTGCTCACTGTTATGTTTCCAAAAGTTGTGTTTCAGTAAGCCAGTTTAGCTGTTTGTTCACCACCGAAAATTGGGCAACTGTGGTAAAGACGTAATATCTCGAGGCATGCTCGCATGGTTGAAGACAAAGCGAAGTGGCGGTCTGATCATCAATCAACGCCGATGACCTCGCCATAGAATATTCAGCACTTTGCATCCCATAGAAATTCTAGGAACCACGTGCGGCCATGGAGGACCACGAACTGACCCACGATGAGTTGGTGTGGGCGAACCGGATCAAGGAGGAGCTGTGGAAATCGACGAGGATAAAGGACGGTTCGATATCGGATTGGGAATGCGTCGAGTTGGCATTGACATCGATAGAGAGAAGTCAAGACCTGCAAGTTGCGGAAGACCAAGCATGGAAGCTTCAGTGTTTTCGAGAGCACTACAATTTCGAGGTTGACATGAAAGAAGCAGAAGCCATGCAGTTGTTGCGCGATATCATTCTCCAGATGCCAGGCAGCATTTTGGGTTTGGACTATCTGCGGGATAGTGGCCATTACCTCTTTGTCTACGACTTTGCCAAATTCTTCCCTGACAGAATTCAGACCGAACGCGATTGGAGAAGCCTCATGGGTGGCTTTTATGTGTTGCATCAAATCATGAATTCCAACTTGAGTTCTATACGACAAGGGGCTTCTTTCATTTTTGAATGTGAGGGTGCAGGATTCCACAATATGGATCCCGCAGTGGAACAGCGCTGGTTGATGGAATTTGGCAGTTTCTATCCACTCAAAAAACACGAGATACAGTGGATCCATGCCCCTTCTGTGGCTGTAATGATGTATTCCATGGTCAAACGATTCGTCCCAGCAGCGGATCACCAAGTCAACAAAATGTGTGGGGACCTAGAGGGATTTGAAGGAGGGAGAATAGATCAATTGTACAATCAACCGACATTGGAAGTAGCACAGGAGCATTTGATACAACGTCTCCCGCAGTGCCTTCGAGAGCGCATGATAAATCAACAGAACTTTCTGTTGCCGGTTCCCACGACCAGACCACATGCACCACCCACAATGAGTATCACTGCCGAACCAGTGGACGATGACGACAATGCTTCCGTGATTATGGAATTTGAAGAGGACGAATACTACTCCGATGGCTAGCTAGCTAGAAATCCATTGGCTGGCCTTTCGGGCCGGGCCCATGAAGCGGGGAAGAACACCTTTCGTGCGAACCTACCGAATGAAGGTTCTGAACAGATGTTATCATCTCAATCAGTTTTCAAATGCGATTGGAAGCTACAGTCGTACTTACCAAGGAGCCTCTGTCACGCACCGTACCGGGGAGTCCTGTCGCCATCAAATTGCGGCAATCTATTTCTGCGAGCAGACATACCTTGAGTCGAGTCCACACAACAAGCGCGTGGTACAATTGACTAAGAAATCATAAGGAACAGATTTTTATAAATCATTCAATCAATGGTGGTCCACCAAAATATTTAACATTGTTTTACTTTGTTGTTGCTTGTGTACGGGCTTTCTGACAACAGGCTTTCTGACAACAAATCAAGGTGCAGCCCACCATTATATACAGATATAGTATGTTCTTGCCTGCTGTTTCCTTCGTCACTACTACAACAGGTTTTCACCATTGTCGCCATTATTGGCGCCATCAGCTCCTTCTTGTGTTGGCGTTGTGGCGGCAGTATTTGGGACGGCGGGAGTTTCCTTGCAAGAATGCAGCAATTTCAAATCATACCACTGAGGTTTCAATACAACTTCATCTGCAGTTCCATCATGTTCCATAATGACAGGTTCATTGAGCTTTGTTTTATCTTTGTCGAATTTCACTTGATAGACATCCACATTGTTGAATTTGAATGGCATTTTCAGCATTAGCTTGAAGAATTGAGAGTGTCCAACCACCGCAACAATGGATTCCGGTTGGTTGCCCAGCCATTCTTCAAAACTGGCGACTCTTCTCTCAAAGCCACCTGAATTCCCAGGGACCCATTCAATATGAGTCTTTTCGGAGAGAAGATCCAAATTGACCACTCTTTGAATGGGTTCCGGGTAGGATGGAGTAGTTGTGCTGGTTGTGGTGGTAGTAGTAGTGGAAGTAGTACCGGTAGCATCTGCTTTGGTGGCACTTGCGTTGGGAGTTGCTGGTTCGAACTTGACCTCCTCTTCTTCTACTTTTCCTGATTGTGACTGATCCTCGCCATCGGCGTCATCGCTACTGCACCCAATCAACTCGGCACAGGTTTGTTTGGCTCGGGCCAGTGGCGAATGAACGACCAACTCAATCTTCTGAGACGCCACAAAATTGCAGTCCGTCAGTTTTTCTTTCATAGTTTGGCATTGCTGCAATCCAACTTCGCTGAGGGGAACGTCGTGTGCAAAATTCAATAGCTCTAAAGAAGCACCCACATCGGATCGCTTCGGCAGCGAGAAGCTGCGAAGGTCACCCAAGCAACTAAACATGGAAGAAATCCGTTGGTTTTCCACCGATTCTGCATGACGGATCAAAAAGACTGTCTTGGGACCCATTGTTGGCGGAGATTCCTTGGTTGATCCAGGAGCCGATTGTGCTGGAGTTGTGGTGGTGGACATGGTTGTGGATTGATGGATCGAGATGTAATCTACTATCTGTAAATGATGTGTTGCGTCGAGTCTTCTGGGTTTTGTGTCCGTTGGTTGAGAAATCGGAGTGGAACGTGATTGGCGTCCCACCAGCCACGCGGGAATCGACTCGACTCCTGTACCGGTACCGCTTTTGGATCGTGCGTGGCACCAACTCTTCCACTCTTCGAAATGCCTATGCCGAGCGCTTTCCTTTCCTTGTCAGCAGCCCCCTGACCTCGAGGCCCACTCAGTCCAGTACAGTGTACCGTACCTGGTACCCTTTCATCGCCTTGTCAGATCAGCCAAAACTCTATCGCATCGCAGGACCTTGAAACCCTAGCTAGCTAGACTCTAGTTGTAGCTAGATCAACTCCCGCTCTGGAGGGACAAGTCCTTGCGCACAAGAGCACCCACCGCTGGCCTAACTCGAGGCAAGCCCAACCAAGTCCAATGCCCCAGGACCATAACCTGGTCTTGCCCGTGGGCCAACAACTGTTGGTGTTCTTGGGCTTACTCAGTTACTTGGTTGGGCAGCAAAAGGTCGAGTGGTTGGAGCGGAAATATATGTGGCGGCGAAATGTCTTACATCTTTCGAATGATACTGCTACTGTGCGGTACCCAGCGCCAATGCCAGGAGCAACAAATAGCTACCCGGGAGTTTCCTTTGCCTGCATCACACCTATCTCTATTCCCAAACCTGGCCCAACAACAGGTTATATGCCTGTTCTTCTGCTCCCAGCCATTATCTCCTGAACCCACACCTGGCCCCATCCCATGACCTTCTCTGGGATCACGCCTTTCCTTTGGCCGATCCCTTGCCAACTCCAGACCAATCACCCAGATACGCTCCAGGGCCTGCACTTCGTCCCACTCCAAGCACCACTGTTGCCAGTACCCGCACAAGGAACCACGCCAGGACTACCTGGATGCCTCGATTGCCTTTGACTTACTTTTCTCCGTCTGAGCTACAGTGCACGGAGGGCACGAATCATGATAGCCTCTCATGCCGCAGCCAGAATGGACTATTGGATATCAGCAATCTTGTGGCTCCTGATACCCAATTGATGGGCCCTAGAATGGCTAGGACGGCTCATTGTCTCCTGAACAGGGGGATTTAGAGTACTAGTATAGCGAGTGCCAGGCTTAATTAAGCAAAGAAGAGGCGAATCCAGGACCAGGTTTCGTGAAATCAGGGGCAATAAATTGACCACCATTACGGGGTGGCTTTGCAGGATCCACAAGACATACATGGGTAGCTTTAACAAGGGCAACCGAGATGCGGGTCTACAGGAAGAACATCATTCTCTCGTTGCTCAAGCAGCGCAGAGACTCTCGTTGCTCAAGCAGTTCGGCGACTCCCACAAAGGCATACTGGCCCAGGCCCACAAAAGGAAGAAACCTTCCGATCCAAAGATCTTTCCGATCCAGCAGCAAGATGCCTCCGCATCCAGTAGTCTCTGCCGTTTCGATACAGGCTCCGAAATACTAGTAGAAGAAGAATATGGCTGACAAGTAAGTAAGTTTGATGCGTCTTCCACCAAAGCGAAGCCTTCGCTTGGGAGCGTGGAGCAAGCAAGTGAAATCCATGCCGAACCTCGGATTTGATTTCGTTTGTCAAAAATTAAAAGCCATCAAAGCTGTGCCATTCCCGCGCGGCATTGGCTTTCGATCGAGACCACGAAAACTCCAGCGGCCACGACGCCGTTGCCGCTCGCACTTGTTGTTCAAAAGTCACATCCTCTTGACTTCTATCTTGTGTTGTGGCAATGGCAGAACCAGCAGAAGAAGTAGAGCGCAAGATGGAAGAGTCGGCAGTTGAGAAGAAAGAGGAAGCTCCGGTTGCGACCGGCAGCAGCAGTCCAGATGACGGAATCCGTCGATCCGGCAGAAAGCGAGCTTCGACCATTATGATCATCAACGGCCACGCTGTGAAGAAAGCCAACAACTATGTCCTCAAGGGAGGTACTTATTCACATGGAGTCTACACTGAGGATGAACAGAAAAAGGCTGCGTCCTCCAAAAATCCCAAGAAACAAGGAGGTCCTCGCAAGGCGGAAGCTCGCAAGGTTTCGGCATCGGAAACTGCTCGCATGGACTGTAACGACAATGTCAAAAAGAGTGTCCAATCCAAGGAACCTCTCCGACGGGACTTTTTGGTCAGAAACAGAGAGTTGATTGAACCGTTCATGGACGAAAACACAAAGAGAATGGTGGACAACTGGGGACAACTAAAGAAACCAGCAAAGAAATTCGAAAAGCAAGAGCTGTTTGCGCAGCCAGAGTTAGTGGAAGGTGGAGAAATGAGAGACTATCAGCTTGCCGGCCTCAACTTTATGGTGGAAATGCACCAACAGAATCTTGGAATGATCTTGGGAGATGAAATGGGCCTGTAAGTGGCAATTAATTGTTGTTCTTTGTATGAAGAGCACTGCAGTGGATCAGTGAACTTTGTTTCTTCTATTTACTGTGGGCGTAACCTCATCTACTTTTTTATCGTTCTGCAGAGGAAAGACCTTACAAACCATCTCTCTCTTGTGCTATTTGAAAGAGCATCTAGGACAGAGTGGACCAAGTTTGGTGGTTTGCCCACTATCAGTTTTGTATTCATGGTGCTCTGAAGCTCAAAAATGGGCCCCTTCTCTCAAGGTGCTGCGACTACATGCCACCAATAGTGAGGATCAAGCCAATCAACGAAGAGAACTTGTGGAACATGCAACCGAATATGATCTGGTGGTACGTATAGCCATTTTCTCAAAGAATCTTGAGTGTTGTTGGTTGATTGTAATCATTCTTATTCTCGACTCTGCCACTTTTGCATTATTCGTAGGTGACAACCTACGAGATGATCAAGGTCCAGCAGTTGCAATTCATGTTTAACCGCATCCACTTTCGATATCTCGTTTTAGATGAAGGACATAAAATTAAGAGCGGCTTGACACTCGTTGCCCAAGCAGTCCGCAGATTGCATTCGGAGAATCGCCTTCTGTTGACCGGAACACCTCTGCAGGTACGTTCGGCGAAATCATCATGCATTACCAGGCACGCAAAGACAGCTATGAATGCCATGCACTCCCTCGCTCGGACTGATTCATTGTTAACATTGTGCTACTCGTTCTACAGAACAATTTATCCGAGCTGGTGCAGTTGCTCAATTTTCTGCTCCCAGATATCTTTAACAATTTTGAGCCCTTTGAGAATGCATTTGACATTACAAACAATGTGATCGACAAGGAGAAAATGATGCAAGCCCAAAAAGTCTTGGGCTTGTTCATGATTCGCCGTCTAAAGAATCAGGTGGAAAAACTCATGCCCAAGAAAATCGAAACAAAGGTTAGTCAGTTATACTGTGGTAGCATTTGTCGTGCATCGCTATCATCCTTTCCACTTGTTCTAACCCCACTCTTGGTTCTATTGAATGGTTGAAAGGTGTATTGCCCGCTCTCTCGGAATCAGATCTTTTGGTACAAGGCCATCCTGATGAAGGATCTTAGTTACTTGGAGAGGCACGACAGCAAAGACGGCACAGTGGGTGCCACCGCGGCGCAAAAATTGGCGGGCCTCTTTATGCAACTGCGAAAAGCTTGTCTGCATCCTTTTCTCTTTGATGGAGCAGAACCAGACATTGGAGCGACAACGCTTGAACAACTCATTGGTGCCTCTGGTAAACTGGCCGTCTTGGACTCCTTGTTGCAAAGTCTTTTTAAAAAGGGACACCGCTGTGTCATCTTCTCACAATTCACAAGCATGCTTGACATCCTCACCGACTATTGTACCATGCGAGGTTGGCGACATCACCTCTTCGATGGAAGAACGTCCCGTGCGAGAAGAAACTATTTTGTCAACGCATTCAATGCAAAGAACAGCGATGTCTTTCTGTTCTTGATGTCGACCCGCAGTGGTTCAATGGGCCTCAATCTCCAAACAGCCGACACAGTGATCCTCTTTGATTCTGACTTCAATCCACAGATGGACCTTCAGGCTCAGGCACGTGTTCACCGCATTGGGCAAAAGAAAACAGTTCATGTCTACAGGTTGGTTGCGGGTGGAACCGTGGAAGAAAGACTCGTGGAGCGAGCAGAGAAGAAGCTACTCCTTGATCAGATGGTGAATCGCGATCGGCCTGCAGGCGGGGCGCCAGACGCCAACGAAAAAGAAGGCTTTTCGGGGAGTGAAATGCTAAAGGATATCAAGTTCGGGAGCGCCGCAGTTTTTGGCGATTCTTCCCTCAATAGTTTGCCTGCTGCGAAGGATATTGAGTTCATCACGGACCGCAAGCGTTCCGAAATGGACTCGGATGGCAAGCTGAAGGGCAACGTTTTTCACAAAGGAGACACTTTTGATGTTACAAAGGAGCTCTCCGCTAGCCAAACGTTCCAGGGTATTGATTTCAAGAAACTTCGACAAGTGCAGAAAGGCAAAGGCGAGGAGGACATTCCAACTTCTCTGCGAGGCATCTCACGAATGTGGGTCGACAACGAAAGCAAGCGAAAGAAGAAGAGTCGTGTTGTGATGGTGAAAGGCAACAATAGCGGTTATGGCCAAGCAATGGTGCCTGTCTTGGCCTCCAACAACTACGACTTGGAAAACGGGGAGTCATCGGTGTTCGACCGCGAACTTTCCAGCAAAGCCAAGGACGGCTATACGGTAAAAAAGCACAAGAGGGCAAAGGTGCCGGATCACCAAGATTTCTGCCAGGTTTGCGGCGATGGTGGAACGATCTACCTTTGTTCTCGTTGCCCCGTTTCTGTCCATCGGCGGTGCTGTGCAACCGTCGACAACATGCAACCATCATGCCCTCATCACTGGTGCTGTCTTTGTGAAAAACCTGCTCAATTCGTGGGAGGAATCCTTTTCCCTTGCCAAGGTAAGTGCAAGAAAGCATGCTCATACTAATTCCTCCATACTCGTGCTCATTCCTCCCTTTCACCTTCTAGCTTGTCCCAACGCCTATTGCGAGGACTGCTTGCCGACAGGAAACCCTGGATTTCGATACTTGGAGCAATGCGATCGTTTTGAAGAAATGGGATTCAACTCTACCAAGACTTCTGTTTACATTCACTGCTCCACCCATTGTGAGGAGTACGCGAAACAAAACCTTGGCTGGAAGGCTCCTAGCACGAAGCGACAAAGTTGCCCAAAGAAAATCGACGTTTCTGCGGAGTTTGGCGGAGAAGAGGAGGGAAGCACTGAATTGACTCAAGCAGCAGCGGCTGCATTGCCCGCAGTGGCACCCCGTACCGTGTCTACCTCAGAGTCTTCATCGCCTTCTGGCAGCGAATCCGGCGCAGACAGGCCTGGCAGTGTTGCGGGTGCTGCAATCAATGTCGACTTGTCGCTTGATGACGATGATCAAGGAGGACAAGGATACGTGTAGATAGTTGCATTGATGTTGCAGGAAGACTTGGTACCGACACGAAGCATGCTCTAGTCGGGGAGATGGAAAATGCGAATAACTTTGTCTTCGGGGTCGAGTTTCTCAGAAGGTTGATATAGTTGCCTAATAGATGATGTATTGATCGCAATGCTCATACTTGTAAAGGTTGGCTCAAAGATCGCCCATCCTGACGCGACTAGTGGAGCGACGACTAGCTAGGAGCCATTGGTCAGTGGTGCAGAGGGGGCTAAGAAATTTGTTTGAATGAATACGCTACTGCTGCCATCTATATCCTTTAGTATCTGGTCGCCGATCCTTTCATAAGCTCAGCGAACACATTAGTCACGACAGTATCAGCATCATTTGATGTTCTTGCTCGGATGGGACTCGCTCAATTCCGAGGCCCATCAAGGTTGTTCCCATCCTTCCGGCCCATTCAAGTGTCGACTCTTGTTGTCCATCCTCATATGGCGACAGTTCTTGCTCTTCTGGTGTCCGTCTGCGGGAGCTGGAAGCTACCGGTACCGCAGATATCGACACACTGAAGGAAGAACTCAACGAGGCATCGTTGTCTGATGTTACAGTCCTCTTGCTAGAAGTTGTACGAGTAGCCTTGTGCTCCAACGTCCGAGAAACCTTTTTCATGGTGCTCACCGAAAAGAAATCATCTTCAGTGTCGCCAACGGTGTAGCCCAACTCGAATTCTGTCATTGAAGTATCCATTTTGCCGTCTGTGATTGCTTTCCTTCGTTATAGCTATTGCTGTTGGTTTGTAATGCTGATTCGATTTGTGTCCACAAGGTGCCAACATTGGCAAACCACGCAAGCTGCATGCAACAAACTGGGGTAACCACTTTCGCCGATCGCGTTGATATCGATGGTCGTGTCCCTGGTGATGGGTGTGGATCGGAATATCGTGGGAACTGTTGAACAACAAGGTTGGTTCCGACAGGTCTTCCGACCCACTGTTACTGGAAAGCACGACCCCATCAGTAACACACTTTCTGAAGGTGTGGGTGTGCGGCTGGGAACGAAAGAAGTGAAAGAAAACAAGAAAACTACCGGTCAATAAAATATTAATAGT
This sequence comes from Seminavis robusta, assembly GCA_903772945.1. Taxonomy (NCBI): domain Eukaryota; phylum Bacillariophyta; class Bacillariophyceae; order Naviculales; family Naviculaceae; genus Seminavis; species Seminavis robusta. The sequence goes on along the minus strand of CAICTM010000462.1, from coordinate 28,182 downwards.
ATTTTAAAATAGTACTGTACCGGTTGCATACAGTACTATTATTTAATAATACTAGTAGCTAATAGGAAGTAGGAAGACAGGAAGACCCCCTTTCTATTGGCCAGCTAGAGCAAAAGGATTTAAAGGAGACTTGACAGGTACTGTACCGGGTACCGGTACACCAGAAAAGCCCGATTCGATTCGATGTGGGACCCAAGGTGGTTTTAGCTTGCATGCAAGCTTGTATGCCAAGTACCAGTAGCCACTGGGCAGTGGATGGTGTTACCAGTTTACCTCGCTCTGTTCTTGTTTCCATGTCGCTTCCAAAAGTCAAGCGTCAAGGCACCCGAGAAGGTTGCTGGGTGTCGTAGCAACCGTAGCTAACTTGCAAGTACTCTCGTTCGTGACCAGCCATTGCGATGCATTTCTTTCAAAATCCACCAACGTTAGTTGGCGACGAATCATCAAGGAAAAGCTTTTGAGAGGCAAACCGATGCGAAGAACGAAACAAAAAACCGTTTGGCCATCCTTTTGGCAAATCGCCGAGACAGAGGATATCGAGAATGGACCGCGGAGTCGGAATGCTTAGACACTGTCATTCTGATAAAGCAACCCCGAGAGATCAGCTGAAGCTACGGTACATGAATGCAGAATTTCCCCCACATTGGTCCGCGCCCCGCATAAGTGGCTACAGGACTACAGGACTTGGCGTGCTCCTGTAAGGCAAAGCAGGCATTCTTTGTCGAGTGCACAACTATACCAAGATCACTTTCCCCCTACATTGCCCACATGGTACATTACAGAACCAGTAGCAGTGGATGGATCTTTCTCTCTCTTTTCCTCATCTATATACATCTTATGCATTGATCCACACGTTGCAGATTGGCGCATAGACTCCTTTGAGTGAACATCTCCATGGCTTGTCCATGGTATAATGAATGATATTGATGTCTTGCATTTTGTATTGATCCCAAAATTCCCGCTGAAACTCGTACACGGCCATATTGGCATTGTTGACAAATCCAATTTCATGCCAATTGTTGCGGTAGACTGTATTCAAGAATCCCTGATCACCCATCGTGTATTCGTAGCGGATTCCCTTTCGCAACAATCCCACCAATCGTTCATGCTCCTGCAGAGATGGATTCAAGAGCAAGACACCGGAGTTGAACGTGTTGACCCATTCTTGGTTGCGAATATCACGCGTGACACCAATGGGTTTGCCTTGCAAGTCCATGGTAAACAGATGATCAATGCCGGCACGTGGAAATGTATCGGCATCGACAAAGACGACTCGTTGGTAGACTTGCATGGCCCAAATGTGCAATACGGCCAATTTTTCTCTCAAATCGTGACGGGTAAATTCCTTTTTGGGTGGATGAATGGGACTGACGACACACTTGATAAATCCCACTCTGTGGAGTCGCTCCCATTGATGGGGGTGGAGCGGTTTGTGTTGGAGTTCCATGACAACTCGGTCATGGGGTGTGTGGGTTTGTCGTTGAAGGGCACGTCCCAGTTTGACGGCTCCCTTGACGTATAAGTTGTTGTCGTTCAACATGGTTCATACCGACACCTTGTGCTGGGGATGGAAATCGTCATTGAGACAGTGATGCTGCGGTTGTTGGATTACTTCTGTGATTTCGACTGGTGCTGATTTTGGTGGTGGAGTCATAATTGGAGGAGATGTCACGGGGTCCGCAGATACTGGCGGTGGCTTTGTCATTGGTTTCGATGTTGGCGGTGCTGCTGCGACAGGAGGCGAAGTCAGTGGTGGTACGGATGATGACGGAAGTGGTTCCACAGGAAGTGATGATTCTACTAGTAGTTCTTTTCGCGGTGCTCTCGTTTCTATTTTTGTTGCACGATCTGTAGTGGTGGTTGCCGTAAACACAGCTCGCTTTGGGTCTCCTTCTACCACTCTGAACTCGCCTAGCATGTGGGATCCATCGTTGTAGACGATCACTGACATGCTGATATCAAAATGATCCATTTGCAAAATAACTTGGTGCCGCCGTGGGCTGAACGTATCGTCGCCATTGTGGAGTGTTACTATCGGTACAGGGTGCCATACGGGTATAGATACCGTACCAGGTACAGGTACCGAAGTTGTGATTGCATGATGTTTGTGGCCGTTGTTTGGAGGCTTCTAAAAAATGAGCAGAATGACCCTGAGTCATTTTCCGAAAGATCCGATCCCTTCCGCTCCTCGCACCATCCCAATCTGCTACAATAAATCTAGCAAGCTAGTTGCCATGACATCAACAACAACAACAACAACACCCCCGTTGATAGTCTTGGCTCCAACCTTTTATGGCAGCACGGATGACATTCGGTATGCTTTGGGATTGGAATCGTGTCGCAAGGCGGCGGAACATGGCGTTCGATTGTTGATTGTGGATGCGTCCCCTAATCACCACGACACGGTCCGAGAATCCTTCACCAATGCCGGTACCGATGCAAAAGGCAAAGCCTGGGTGGAAGTGATTCCACAAACTTACCAGGGGAAAAAGGGAGCTGCCTTACAGGAAGGCGTGGCCGTGGCACAGCAACGGCTCCAAAACGAATTTCCATCCCAAAAGGATACTAGCTTCGTGGCAATGATGGAACCTGAGAAATTTGACTTGGTCCAGTTTTTTAATCCCATGGCACAACACATGGCAGCCAACAAGTTGGATATTCTATTCCCTCGCCGACCCGATGCCTTGTTTCAGAACACATATCCCATTGAACAGTATCACGCCGAAAACTTTGCCAACATCTACTTGAATACCCTCGGTCAAGCCGTGGGATTTCCATCGGTCGACTGGACGTTCGGACCCATTGTCTTTCGAGCCTCCTTGGCGTCGCATTGGTTGGAATACAACGAAGGAGATTTGTGGGATGTCCAATTTGTGCCACTCATTCGGGCATGGCGGCGACGACAACAACAAACGAGCAAGAAGACGGAACCAATAGTGGCGTCGTACGCGGTAGACTACCATCATCCCGACAAAATGAAGCAAGAAGAAGAGGGGGTGGCCAAGTGGAGTGAAAAACGACTCTTTCAACTCAACCTGTTGTTTGACAAAGTGGCAGGGGAACTCAAAAAACAACAGCAACAGCAACAGCAAGAACCTGCATCGACAGATAAAGTATAAACCAAACAATCCACTTTGGCTTCGATACTACAAAGAAAGAATGCGCGAGGCACTATCTCCAATTGATTTATTCTGCTCGAATGTGGTAGTACCGAGTATGCATGTGGCCAACAAAAAAGCGGACTTCACCCCGGAAATGGATTCTGTTCTATTGCTGATACCAGGTCCGACTGTACCATCAGCAAAGTCTTCCCAGATGCTACATGTACATGTATCTAGCTACCGTAGCTGTACAGAACTGTGATCTGAAATCCCACCGGTACCGGTAGATACAATTACTTTTAGAGACGCTGGGCCATCGAGTTACTTCCAACTCAACCTCTCTAGAGTACGATGTAGCAAGTAGAGGTGCTACCGGTACTCTCTAGCTAGTAGTGATATTTTGTTCCCGAGCCGAAAGCTTTGCTAGGAAACTATGGTTTCGTCCCGACAACAGAGAGTGTATGAAAATAAGATATCGGATAAAAATGTAATTATAGAATCAGTTTTGATAACTAAATCGTCTCATGTATTTTGGATCACAGAAACCTGGATCCGCCTTGAGCCTCAGCTTGACCGGCTAGCTAGAGTGCCAGCATGAGAATATGAGCTTGTGACGCTACCCTTTGATCTCTGGTCCGGGTCAGTCTGTCTTGTGCATTTCGAGCCAGTTGGCTGGCGTATTTTCCGGCAGAGGATCTTCTGGTATTGGCGTGGTCGTCCTGATCCTGTTTTTCAACGTGGATGTTGTCTACAACTTCGTAGCCGGGCAAGAGTCTCAGATCGGCATCCACGGGGGCTCGGTTTTCAAGGGATCTCGAAGCTCTCAAGTGAGCTGGAGCGCACACATAGCCTCGTCCGGATCCCCGGGTGCACGTTTGCGTGCAGATCATGGCATCGGTGGAAGCATCCATCTTGAATATCTTTTGAAGTAGTAAGGTATGGTGCGGTACGGTATGGTATTGGATGCTTTGTTGTGCCAAAGAAAGGAATTGTGAGTAACCGATTGCCAAGAGATCGCGATGCAATCCTGAACCAGCATGCAAGAAGCTTAGGAAGGAGAAGAAAACGGCATTGGACATTGGACCATGGGAGTTTCATGTGCGACTGAATTTTTCATCACCCAGTGAACAAGCATGAGTGACTTTTTGGTCAGAATGTGGCACAAAGAGTAGAAAAGAAAGGCTTTGATGCCAGTGAACTGGTACCGGTACAGGAGGAGTTGATCGAAGACTACATTTTTGTTATTGGCCTGGCTCCGTGAAGGGGAAGCTTGGTCATACTGCGTGGTGGTGGGTTAACTCTCTCTATTGCAATGTCATGACTCTACCGGAAGTAGTACCGGTCATTCAGCTAAGCAACTTCTGCATGTATCTACCGTAGCTACTACTAGCTAGCTACCGGTAGCTAGCTAGCAGAGTCTAGCTAGATCTACTCGTACCATGTGGCCATGATTAGCAGTTTTTGTCCTTCGTCCTTGACGGGAGTGAGTGTCACTCATACTCCGTGGTTGGGGGCAAGGGTTGGTGCTCCGAGGAGGTGTTGGTGTGTGAAGGTCCAGGAGTTGGACTTGGTGTTGAAGGTCTAGGAGTTACTTGGACGGCCTGGGATTAGGACTGGACGAATTCAGGGCCGGTCGGAATCGAATGGGACTATGAGTTGGGACTGGTGGTGGCTACCGTAGCTGCTACGATATGCTATGTTCCCAGGTCGACAAAGGTGTAGGTTCTTCTGGCTTGAGAACGGTACGACTGTACACACTAGGTGTTTGTCGACGTGTGGGGCCAGGATTGAGGCCTGGGGTTCTTTGGCTTGATGTAGATAACAGTGTGCTGTGGCCTGGATTTGGGCCTAATAGGTCCAGGAGTTGGTCTTGGTGGACGATAGTTCCAGGGGTGGGACCAGGAGTGGGGCCTGGAGATGGATGAGGGGTATTAGGTCCAGAAGATCCTGTTGGTACTAACTAGACTAGTAGTAGGCTTTGGCTTGAGGAGGAGTTGGACGCTGTTGGCTCTTGGCTTTGGTGTAGCACGCACACTTGCCCTTTACCGCCTCCAAAGTACTGGTCCTCGCGCTCTCGCACAGCCTTACAGTGCTGTACGAGTACTTCACGCCAATTGCAACGCCGATGCACAGACATACAGTCGATGAGGAAGCAATGAACCTCCTTCACAGATCGACTCGGATATACTTACCCCTCTGCATACTGTTACATGTATACGCAGGGATGCTCTTTCCAGTCCGGACACATGGCTTTGTTCCATGGCCATTGGGACGTTGTGGCTACCCAAAATGGGCTGCCGCCAGTACATGTAGTAGGGGCACTGCTTCGGCGGGTAGTAGGGTGTACTCTTCGACACGGGAAGAACGAACCATATACACCATTGATTCTCCGCCCACAGATCCGATGGCCTTGAGAGAAGTCGTCACCAAGCACTGCTTGTCGTTGGACCTGTTTCTCAGCAAGAAACCGATTGCTTCTCACACAATAGAAGCATTTTCCAAGATACAAGCCACAATTCCCAAGAATGCCACCTTGGTATTGGACAGTGGGTGTGGAACAGGCCGGTCCACTCGACACTTGGCTTCCAAAGTCATTGTCAATGACAACAAGAACAACAATACTTGGGTCTTGGGAATTGACCGATCCTTGGCTCGGCTGGAACGCAATCATGGGTACAGAACACAGAATGCTAGTGATGATGATGTGTTGGTAGACACAAGAATAAGAGATGATGCAGAATCAAACAATAGCAACCCAAACCATGTACTTTGGATACGAGCCGAATTGGTGGACTTTTGGCGTTTACTATTACAACATCAACAAGAGTATCAATGGAATATCCAGGCGCACTACCTCCTGTATCCAAATCCATATCCAAAGAACAAACGATGGAGGTCTCGTTGGTATGGCCATCCATCCTTTCCCCTGATCCTGCAATTGGGCGGGGATATAGTGATTCGGTCCAATTGGGAACTGTATCTACAGGAGTTTGCGCAGGCAGTTATTTTGGCCGACAAGTCCTATCCAAACACTACGACAATCAGCAGCAATAACTGGGCACGTCCCTACGTGGAATCGGCCAGAAAGGGCCCTGTCAGGCGAGTGGTTGCCCCAGAAGATGTTCGTACTGCTGGATGGAGCAACTTTGAACGCAAGTACGACCTGGATGGTGAACCAACATTTGAACTGGCATTGACCAGGTCTTGCAGTCCATCGACGTGAACATCCACAAACCAAAAGCAGCACCACCAGAATGGCATGTCCGACAACAACACTATTGATTACCTAGCTAGACCCTGACATGACACGCACTAGAACCTAGCAGTCTAGCTCCTGAGTCTTCGCTGCTCGACTGGAAGCATGATGAGCTCGCCGTCGGCACGCAAGTACACACCCTGATCGAAAGTTCGAGAGCTTCCAGCATCAATCGAAGTCAACAGGGGACCCTTGGTCATGCAGCCACTTTCAATGGGATTTGCTGCCGGGTCGGGAGAGTCGTACAAACAGGCTGTAATGTCACCCTTCACAGTAAACCGATATGTGACACCTGGTTTGAGCATCACCGACTGCATGTCAACTGGCGAGTGGTCGGGGTACGTCAGCATAACAGCATCGGTCGAGGGATCCTGGACTACCAGAAACTCATTGTCGCATGTGTACCCGTCCCACTGTACGTTGGCACATCGACCGCCTGGGTCGCACTCGGCTCCTCCGGATGGCAGGCATTGATGGCAAAAGTATCCACCCAAGAGGAGGGCATCAAAGTTCAATTCGGAGTCATACTCACAATCAAACCTGTCTGCAAGCAAAGCAGCTGATGCATCCATTCCGGTCATGTTGCTTTGTACATTGGTATCGTTGCTGGCATATCCCGTGTCATCGTGAACTTGATCGAAGTAGATTGCGTCGGGGATTAGTGCGTCCACAACACATTCGTAGTCCCTGTACAAGGAGAAGTCTCGCCCCAGTGTTTCTTGTGCTGTTGTGGCCATGCTGTCAAACGATGGGTTGACGCGGCTGGGGACAGGACTGGCACATGTGGAGTTGGGTCGCACAGCATTGAGTGTATTGGTGGCCTCATCGACAAAGTGCAACACTTGAGATGTGGGTGAGAACTCCATTCCACCAATGGTAGAGTATCCTGTAGCAATACCAAACAATTTAGAGCCCGATTTGATTTCAAAGGCGTGAATAATTCCAGTTGCTCTCTCAGCCACGAACAACCGTTCACCGTCCGGGCTAATGGCCAGACCTGTTGGGGTGTCGATGTCAGTCGCAAAGTCGCGTTGCTCGGGACACTCCCAAATGCTGTATTCAAACGACGGAAGTCGGCTGCTAAAGATCGGATACTCCTGCCTTGCTGTTCTCGCGTAGGCTCCAGAGTCAGCATGAACAGCAATAACCTTGTTTTCACCAGGCACAGAAATGAACAGTTCTCGTGTTACAGGGTGGACTATCATTCCAGCGTGGACACCAGGGTCACCTCGTGTGAGTTGCACGTCCGGGAACCGTCGCACGGCTGCAATGGAGTGGTCCCTGTGGAGTGAGCAAAAACAAATGAGTAACAATCATTACGGTATTCCTTCCACCGTTGCATCTATCGAACGTACATGCTACCCGGGCCGTGGGGTTGCTGGAAATCAAACCTCACAAGCTGTCCGTTCTCTTGATTGCCTGTAGTGTCAAAAAGCCAGTACACATTCCCGTACGTGGCTTTTGAAGCAAATTGACGAACACATGAGTCTCGTTTCAACACCAGAACGAAATCAAGCAATACATGTGTTTTGTACTTACTCCTCAATTCAGGATCATGCGCCATCCCAATACAACCTGGTGCCTCGTGCAGCATGTCAGCATGCAAGAAGAAGCATTCCTCGTCTGGTTCACACTCTTCCCCCAGTCGATTGACAATGTTGCGATTACGAGGAGCACTGTTGTACAGCGTGGGTCCCATGAAATTGTTGGGCTCTTTGAGGCCCAAATAGGTGTTCATGTCATCGTTACAAACAGCCCAGTAGTTGAACGAGTCACGATCAGAAGAGCGGCCTGAATCTGAAACCATGTTAAAGGCCAGTGCTGTCGCATTGATCATGTAGTGATAGTATCCTCGATCTCTTCTACTGATGGTGGTCTGCCTGGGACTGCCGAGCGAAGCAACAATCGATACTGAGTGATTCAAAGCGTTGACGATCCACGCCTCTTCGCCTTCGTCAGGGTAAAAAGGTCGGCCCTCTGAAAAGTTTCCTAGGTGAAAGCCAGGTGTGGGGTGGCTGCGGCAACGGAAAAGTCAAGTTGAGGAGGATGCTGTATACCATACACTGATGGTGGTTCACCACGGTCCACTACTTACAAAGCCAGATCACGAGGACCATCAAATCCGGATGCCACAGTGACAACTTCGTGCGTTGCGCCAAACTCGGGTACACATTGGGCAGCATCCTCCACGCAAGGTGCCATGGAACAAGGTTGAGTGACGACGGGCGCTCCTTCACATTCTCCAGTACTCCAACGAAACTGAATGCCGTCACCACAGGTCACGCTACACTCGGACCAATCCGACCAAGTGCACTGGGAATCCGCCGTCGCAGGCTCGTCACCGGGGGCTGGATCTGGAACCATGGGTTCAGCTGGTGGTGCCTCCATACCTGATTCGACCACTGGTTCTGCCAAAATGGCATCAATGTATCTCGTCAGAGTCTGTTCCAAACCTCTGGCGGTATCAGCGACGCAGTCAAAGAAACTCTCAAAGCCACAACACGGACCAACGATCTTGTGCCTCACTTTAAGATCACCATCGAGAATCACATACGAAGGATGGGGAAAGGGCGCGGTGAAAAAGTCATCTCGAAGCGCAGAATCCTGGTCCAGGACAGTGAGAGGAACTTCTCTAGGTACAATGCCTGAATCTGGGAAGAGAGTGATGGCATCCAGTTGCCAAATACCAGCCCAACGCTCGCAGTTGGTACCTCCCTTGAGACTTGTCACAAAGTTGGTTCTATCGCCGTATTGTTGATAGTACCGTTGAGCCACATGCGTGAAGACTCCAGTTTCTCGCCGTCCCGCATTACAACCAATGTAAAAGTTGCTGCAGAAAAACACCCACAACAGCAGCCAGTGAGATGGGGCTAGCCTCGAACAAAGACCCAACAATCCAAACAGGGAACACTGAATGCATCGCACATACCTCACAACCGTCACTCTTCCTGCTCCCATAAAGTCTCGAAACATAAAGGTATCACCAACGGTGGGATGACAAGTCTCATATACTCGGTCGATGTTGGTATAGTTTTCCGCAAGATCTCCCTCACAAAGAGACGGGACCGGTGTGCCGTAGTTTAGGGGCGGACAAGTTTCACCACAACCTCCTTGAGAATTGGCAAATCCCAAGACCTGCAGAAGGACAACGGCAGCCAAAGGAACAAACATCTTCATCTCTTTGGTTTCGTACTCGTACAAGGAGTCTTTTGAAATTTTGATGGGTTGGGATGTTGGGATCGAGCTCAACTTCTTTCTCACAAACCTGGAATGCGGACAGAATGAGTGAGTCAGCAGCTGATTGTTAATTACCGTGACGTATTTCTTTGGCGTGAATGACGAATTTCAGTGCCAAGGAGGTGAGCAAAAGAGTTAGCAATCGTGCAACAATGGAGAATCAAACTGGTTGAGCTGTAAAAAGATTCTGTATCGAATTATCATCTTCTTCTGTTCTCCCAGAATTTTTTCTCTTTTTGATTGGGGATCCGGCGATTTCCTACGACTGTACTACTAGAGTGCCAATGAGTTGCTTGCTAAAGACACATGTAACGGAGAGTCCAGGCAAAACAGACCTCTAGCTAGTTTCTCACCAAGAAAGCACCAAAATGAGCAAGAGCCGATGTGTGAATCACGCTCGGGTCAACCAGCGTGTCACAGCGTATCGGTTCATACCGGTACAGTACCATCCCAAGACGGAAAATAACCAGTTTTGAGTGTCGGGCCGGGTGGTTTGATTGACGAAATTCATCCAAGAATCAAATTAGTTATCCTATAAAGGCATAGCTCTCAGTGAGCATGAAACTACTGTCTGGTTTTCATTTGATTCCATTTGGTTTTCTAATGATAGTTAGGTATGGAATTCGCAAGATGGCAACGAGTAGTCACTTGGAAGCGTATGATTCGAGTCAAGTCGACCCCGAATGATTAATCAGCCAAAAGAGTGTAATTATACCCAGTGAACATGGTTTCAATCCTCTCGAGAACCGCCTGATTGAATCATTCAATTCAGTCATTCAACTCAGTATTCTTTAGTTGTGAATTCAATCAAAATCCTCTTGATGATAACTTCCACTGGAGACTCCATCCCGAATATTTCCGCTGCTGTTGTTATTATTTTTGCGGCTGGCTCCACGTATCCGAATGGCATTGACACCTTGTACATGCAACAATTCTGGTGGAATCTCGTCATCCGGATTATGATGGACGCCATCATGGATTCCCAGTACATACTCCAATGCATTGGTGGAGAATTCTGGATTGTCGCCTAGTTCATCGCATCCACGAATATGATGGACGACCTTTCGATCCTTGACAATAATGAGCGTGGGCATGACGATAATTCCCAATTTTTCCACCAAATAACTGGCGGCGCCACCAGAAGATTGATCGCATCCACCCACGTTGATTTTGAGAAATCTCGTTTCCAAATGGGTTGTCGCGAGTTTCGCCAATGCCGCATGAAAATGGTCACACAGTGGCGTTTCCGGCCGATAAAAGTGGACCACTAGTCGATTCGACTCTTTGGAGGCTTCGAAAAATTCGCGATTCACGTCGCTACCGGCCAATTCGGTGTATTCTCCGTGTCCTTGGGCTCTCCATTTTTGACGATTTTTGGCTTCTTGTTTCATTTGTTGCAATCGTTTTTGACGGAGCAGTTCCAGAGCATCGTCGTCTTCCAACAAGGCATCGTACGCCGCCATTTCATCCACAATGGCTTGTTCTTGCGCCTGCGCCGTTTGCAGCATCATATTGGCGGCGGCATTGCCCACCTTTTGATTCGAAGCTCCGAAACCAAGGTCCATCGTGTGTCAATCCAATAAATTGAAATGAAAGTTAGAACCGAAGACGACCGAAGAGAGAAGAAGGAAAAATGAAGAAGGACAAAGCGGATTTGCTTTGTTTTACGAATGCCAATGACGGTCGCGCAGCTTTGCGCGCAAAACCAATCGCGGCATTCTACAAACCCTCCTCGGCAATGCAAGGACAAAAGCAACAAAAGAACAACACAAGGGATTCCAACGTGGTCCCCCACCGTAGTACTAACCTGGCCCGACGATGCTTAACTTCGCTGAGCAGACGGGAAGCGGTGCTGTCATCGTGGTATGGTCGTTCCTGACGTTGAGCTAAGTTTGTAGCAATATGTAGTATAAACTAGAAGAGGTTGATGATATCGATGCGGACTGCTACCGGTAGCGCTTTGGCACGTACTGTACCGCAATGGCATGGACCTTGGGTCACACCTTGCCATGCAAGAGGAGACCAAAACAGAACTTTGTTTGTGGGATGTTGAGTTCGAGCACAAGCTTGTTCGTACCTTACATTGCTTGACGATCTGGGGGGGGGGGATATCTGATATCTCTCACTATACTTTTTGTAACTTGCCTCATATCGTACGGTACCTGTAGCTAGTGATAACATCCCTGCAGGTGATGGTACTACCTACCTGTCATTCCTTTCGAAAGGGGTGCTGATGATGGTGGAAAGGGTACTTGAGCTTCTCTATTATAGATCAGCATTGGACGCTCCATCCAACATAACATGTATGTTGCTACCGGTACATGTATCGGTACCATAAAAACAGTGCCTTCAATTCGAACAGCTGCAGACTCAATGTACTGTATGACAACGTGTATCGGGCTTGTGGTCCTGAAGCTACACTTCCCAAGGAACTTTGGTTCGGAGTGAATTATTGGAGTTGAGTGGCCAATCCCGCGGATCTTTTTGTCGTGAATGGTCGATCCCATCCGTCACAGAGCAACTGAGAACTCCGTGCAAAGGGGTCGTCACAAAGCAGACATCCTCGGCATGATGCATGTGCCGACCCCTTCATTTACTTGAAGCAGAACGATCCCTTCCCGTCACTGTATCTCCCCTCAAAGCTAACATCATATCTCTTTAGAGACCAACTCACCCACATCAATCTTATCAATTACATTAGACTACCGTATCCGATTGCCTACAAAAATCTTTCCATTGTCAAAATGGCGACGACCAGGAAAGCTGCCGATACAGATGATCTTTGGACATTTTCTCTGTTTGCCCCTCCATCGGCACTATCCAGCCAAGATGATGATGATACCACATCGACGACAACAACGACAACGTCTCGTCGACTGTACCAACTGCAACGGTCCTTGACGGAAGGTGGACGAAAGGTCACGACACGAGTGACGACCTTTCCCACAGATGCGACGACTGCAGCAACCACCCGTGTTGTTGTGGACCCCAATTCGAATACTAGCACTGCTACAACTACACAAGAAGAAATTGAAATTGTGGCGACGGGTACAACTACTACCAACAAGAACGAAGGAGGAATCTCGGACGAACGAACGTCTCTCCTGGTGAATGATGAAACAAATAATCAGTCCAAGGACACAACTACAAGCACTGCTAGCAGTACATTCAATCCGACGGGATGGACGTTTTCCAGCCCCTTTTGGACGCTTCAGTCCAACATTCTACTCCGACTCACGTACAAACCGGCCTGGCAGGTATTGCCCGCATACACACGCAACAAGTGCCACAACAAATCCAACAACAAATCCAAGATGCTCGGTGCCACGGGAAGTTTTGCCGCCGCCTGTTGTTGTTCCTGTGCGTGCTGTGGCAGTTGTTGCGATGGCACACAGACGGATCCGTATCGATCCATTACCTTTACGTCCACCGATATTCGTCGGGTCGAGACGTTGCCATCCCTTACGGTTCGAGGATTGGGAGAATGTTCCGGAATTCGAGTCTACCTCGAATATCCCAATGATTGTTTTCGCCTTACGGTACCCACCAATGTCCCACAGCCCTATCAATCCGCATGGAATCAACACGTACAACACGCACAAGACAATAGTACTCCGAATAGTGACAACAACAACAACAACAACAACAACAACAACAAGTCCTTTTTGCAACAAATGAGACAAGAAATGGAGCAAGATCGAGGACAGGCAGAAACGGTACCACCCATCCTCCATGATGATGACAACATGTCCAACCCACATGTAATAGGACCCATTGTGACATTCGCCATGCCCAAAGATCATCGCGATGACGACGAACCACCCATTGCTTGGAAAGTCGATCTTCCCCCACCCGCTCATGCCGGACCCATTGCCATTGAAACCGTCACCGTCATGGATGGACCACTGCTTGTCGTGTCCAACAACACCACCAACAGCAATAGTGATTCAGCCTACCAACCCACACATGTCTACGTCAATGGATACCAAAGTTGGTCTTTTGCCGGATCGGTACCCCTGGGACAGAAACAACCCAAACCGGCCATGCCCGACACCTTTAGCAAGGCATTCAATCACGGAGCCACCCTTCCACCCGTGTCACTTGAATACGTGGCCAATCACCAACAACAAAATATTCCACACCACACGTCCAATGACTACTTGTCCGATTTCTTTACGTGCATTACGTCTCACCAAGAAGAATTGGCCGTTGACGACGACACGGAAATTGTACTCGATACCAAACACGTCACCACGGAACAACAACATCAGCATCCACAACGGATTCGAAACAATATCAAGCGACCGCGACGTCGGAGAATTGTACAACGACCGCTGGATGAACGAGGAGGACCTGCACTCGTCTTGGGGTGGTTGTCGCAACGACGACAATTTGGAATCATTTCCATGGACGCATCCTTGCAACGAATACAAATGCATGCATCGCATCAAGGACAGTTGTTATTATTACACAACAGCAGCAACAACGACAATCTCCATTCTACCGATTGGGCATTTTGTCAGTTGGAAGCACCTCACACGTACGACGAAGAGCCACTGGTGCATTATCTACGGGCCGTCGCGGGATACAATCAAGCCAAACCCTTGCAGAATGGACCGCTATTGACGGGATGGTGCAGCTGGTATCACTACTACGAAAATATTGATGAACAAAGTTTAAAAGCCAACTTTGCGACGCTCTCGTCCTTGCGCAAAACGTGTCCGACCAACGTGTCCGTCGTCGATGATGGATACATGACGGCATGGGGGGACTGGGATTCGCTCAAGCCGGGAAAGTTCTCGTCCACCAATTCCATGAAGGCCGTCGCGGACAATATTCGACAAGAATCCATGAGACCGGGAATATGGTTGGCACCCTTCACATGCGACAAACATTCCAAACTTGTCCAACAACATCCCGATTGGATCATTCGCAACCATCAAGGTCTGCCAGCCAATAGTTCCAACTGTGGCAAATTCTTTTACGGGCTAGATGCCACCAATCCACAAGTCCTGGAATATGTCTACCACTGCATCCGACGGGCTGTGGTGGATTGGGGATACAGCGTTTTGAAGATTGATTTTCTGTACGCGGCTTGTCTGGATGGGAACGGCAAGTACGACTTGTCCATGTCACGTGCCGAGGCCATGCATTTGGCATTGCACACCATCCGGTCGGCAGCTGGGCCCAATACTTTCTTGATTGGATGCGGATGTCCCCTGGGACCGGGTGTGGGATATGTCGACGGGATGCGGATTTCTGCCGATACGGGCCCCACGTGGTACCCGGCGTTGCCGCTTCCGTGGTGGGATCATGGGACTCTACCGTCCTTGCGCGGTATGATTCGGAATTCCATCACCCGCGCACCGTTGGGACATCGATGGTGGCACAATGATCCCGATTGTCTCATGTTGGGAAGCACGACAAAACTTACACTAGAGGAAGTGGCGAGCAGTGCTTCCATCGTCGCCTTGACGTGTGGGATGCTCTTGTTGTCCGATGATTTGACCAAGGTCTCTCCGGCTCGAATGCGCATCTTGACCAAGATCTTTCCCATGACAGGAGTCAGTGCCGTCGTTTTGGATATGCATTCGCTGAAAGACGGGCATGGCCTACCAACAATGCTAAGGTTGTGGTGTACCGATGTCAGTGAGAAGCGAGATGAATTCCGTCGCACCAAATCGCAAGAAGGAAACGCAACTCGTGATCACAATGAAGAAGCTGGATACTTTAGTCGTTTTGCCACTTTCCGTCTCAGTGAAACGCCTACTCACCCCAACGAACGACAACGGAGTTGCATCCACATGGTAAAGGGTCTGGGGACATGGACCATCCTGTCGCTCAGCAACTGGCTTGACACGTCGGCCGTGGTTCACATACCGCCCATGGCATTGGCTCCTCCGCCTGAAGCTGCTATTGCGGCACCTCTTCGGGTTCCAACCAGTCCTGATCATGGATACCATGTGTTTGCGTTTTGGTCATCAAAGTACCAATGGATAGCTGGGACACCGGAGCACCCTGATGCTGATGTTTCAGACAACTCAAACAATGACGACGATGCCTTTTCCACTGACGCTCCTCTTCTGAGCAAGCTATTGGGCCCGCATGAAACAGAAATATTCCACATCAAACCGGTCACACCGCAGACGCCGCAGTACCTGGGAAGTGACATTCACTTCTCGTGCGGGCAGGAGGTGGACATCTTCCACTCACAAGAGCACCTGTTGACAATTCAGCTTCGAACGGACTACCATCGTGTCGGGCACATCTTTGTGTTTGTCCCCATTGTCAGCACAAGTCAAGTGAGAGCGACCTGTGCGGGTGAACCATGTCGGTGGACTACGGTCGGTAACACTCCTCAGATTGGAAACAGCGGCAGTCCCAACAGTGTGCTTGGACGAGTGTTACAGATCGAAGTTGCGGCGCACGGTGATGGGCGAGACAACGACGGCACGATCACATTGGAGTATTAGCTAGCTAGTAAGACACTTCGACAAACCTAATGCTAAAAACTAGAATCGTTTTTTTTATATTTTGAATTATGCTGCCTAACAGAAATGTAAGGCGAACTCATCTTCCAGTACAGTGTCCCTCGCTTTCACGAAGTGTACAACACTGTTGTAAAATGGTTCAAACCTTAGAGAAGCCAAGTTCTGCCAGACCAGTCCTTGATATCATCCCCAGATAGCGTGGCTACCCTTTGCCAGAACAGCGACCCGTTTTAGGTACGGTCTCAAACCTGAGTGTCCACAGTTTGAAGTGTTTTGTGTCTGTCGGCTGCTGTCAACGCTTCCACTGAGTGTTCTTAGAAAACCGCTGCGCAAGGAGAGCTCTACAGAGGAATTCTCGACTAACCACACGGAGTCAGGGAGAAGTAAACTCCGGCCCTGTCCCCCCAAACGCTCTATAGATTTGTTCCGTTGCTTCCATTTCTCCATCCGTTGGTGAGTATATCTGCCAGAAGCTAGTTTGATCCTCTCGGTGTCTAGCGAATTCACAAATATGAAACTCTATAACTTCGCCTGACTTTGGGTGATGTGCATTCTGAGATTGGGAGGAACAGTTAGACTTCATCAAAGATCAGGTTTGTAGCCACAGCCATTTCTCAGCCCTACTCACCGTGAGGCAGTTTTCATGTGTATATCCCTGGAACTGTCCCAATTCAAATCGGCTGCCAGGATCAAAACTGCCAGAAAGAGCAAAGAATCTTTGTCGCTCATCCTTTGGGTCGCACTCTGGATTCAAGTATAATGCACTTTCATGTCTGTACAAGCACCAATCGGACATGGTTTTGATGAGCACTTCTGGATGTTCGTCGTGGCCGCTGTAGTAAGGCCCGAGAGGTTCAAAAGTGAACCATTGGCGAGGATCTCCCTCTAAGCATGCCCCAATATAAACCTGGGAAGCAGTACAGTTCTTTAGTTCATCGCCATGCCAACATTCACTGAATGTTCCACAAGAGCAGAAACGCCATCCAAACATAGTAAGAATCTGTGTACACCAATCCAGCCAGTGCATCACCGGTTAAGCATGCATCCCCATTCACTCACCCGCTCCCCGGATATCCATCATAGTTATAGATCATGCACCATTCTCGCTCCAGGGTTTCGTTCTGCCAAAAATAGCCTTCTTCCCAGTACAACTTGAGCCGAAAAGCCCATAGGGGAGGTATTGGATCTGGCTCTGGTGGTGGGTAGAGTGGGTTCCACGTACAGAAATCAGCGCCGATGTCTACCTCTTCGCCACCTTTACAATATGGAGAGGGTTCAAATTTTCTTCTTTGAAAACAGTATAAATCCCCTTCACAGTCATCTAATAAGTTGTTGAGATATCTGCCCCCAAATGTTGTGCGGCTTTGGCAAAGTCGGTGTGGACTTACCATCTGTGGTGCAGTCTCCTTTGCAAACACCAAGTGGGTATCGAGCGTACCATCGACCACTATGTCCCACAAAATCCAACGACCCTAACGACAGAGGATCCTCAAAGGCACTGCTGATGTTGACTATTTCATCGGCGCTTGCTTCATCTTGTCGGTCTCTGCCTGGAGGGCGTTCAACGGAGGCATAGGCTTCGAACGACCTGGAGGGCGAAGCTGAGGTGGAATTTTCTCGCACTGCCACCCCGGTAGATGAAAAAGTTGTGACTCGGCCATCCCAAGGACCTTGTAATTTGCGCTGGTGCGAATTCGCCGTTTGCCGAAAAATGGTGGATACCCCAAAGATGGCTATCCACAGTACAATCGTTAAAACTGAAGACCATTGTCTCATCTTTCCTTTATCCAATCTGCTTATTGTAGCTGGTGCTATCTCCAATCGCCAAGTTCTTCAGTACGCCTACTTGCTAGCTAGCTAATTTCTACCCATTTCCATGGTGTTGCTGGTCATTGTTGTTGCGTTGTTGCCTTTGTGGAAGCCAGGTTTTTCCAGGTTGGCATCAGTCAGTCAGCCAAAAAACCTTTGTACCGGATCTCTCGCAAGCCAGTCGTGTTGATGATTCAGCAAACCGGGACTCGTCTTTCAGACTTTCACCCCCTTCCGTTCTGCTCTCAACGAGGCCTCAAGCAGGGTGGCCAAGCTATCGTTGGGATATCTTGCACCTGCTGATTCAGAGCACGGGTGATGGCATCTCTGCGCAGCAACGAATAGACTCGGCGACCAAACTCTGGCATGGATGCTTGTCTCTGTCAAATCTATCAAATGCAGCAAATGTGAGCGTGCCAAAAAATAACTATTGAGCCTCCATGCCGGAGGTTGACTAGTAGGTGCCGAGTCTCCACTCTCCCGACTGCTTCTGTAGATACATGTAGCTTCCCTACTCTAGTAGATCCCCCGGAACATCTCCAGCCAATCTCGCTCTTTGCTGCTTCTGAGCT
This sequence comes from Seminavis robusta, assembly GCA_903772945.1. Lineage (NCBI taxonomy): Eukaryota > Bacillariophyta > Bacillariophyceae > Naviculales > Naviculaceae > Seminavis > Seminavis robusta. The sequence continues at coordinate 9,716 of CAICTM010000462.1, read as the reverse complement.
GCTTGCATTTGATAGATATTAAGGACCCAAGCAGCCTTTGTCTGCATGCCTGCCTGGGGATCCTTGACTGCACCTCCTTCAACTAAGACTACGCCAGAGAGGGCGAGAAGCAAAGAAGTTGGAACAAAGGCGTTGCACTGTTCTGTACTCTAGTAAGCATTTCTGCCTTTGAAGTGAGTCCAAGCATCTACATCGTACCGGTACCTCATTGCAGTCTCAATCATGCTGAGCATTTGCCATTTACCCTCGCAAAGCGAGACTATTCTTTAGAGGAGAAGAAAGGATGGATTCTGTTGAAAGTTGAAAGTACAATGTCATGTAGTTAGTGCCGCCCCTTGCGGTGGCACGGTGGACCAGGAACGAAATCGGAACACTTCAGTAGCTAAAAGCGCAGCCCCCCGCAACCATTTCAGATTCCCCAGCTACATTAAACCAACGGCCAGTACCTGGTAGTCATCCTAACTAATCACAACTTACAGCAGTAGCGAAAGCGCTGTCAAAGCTGGCAACCAACATGCCAATCCCAAACTCTACAATAGCTACCAAAACAACCACCCCGGTTTGATCGGTACCGGTACCGGTACCGGTACGATGTTCCGGATTGGACGTCGCGAAATGCGAAAGCTCGCTGGGCACATCGGAATGATACATTCATACATTCGTTCGTATTCTACAATGGAAGGCGGACTCTAAAGCCACCTTGTACCTTGTGTCCTGAACTGGACTATTGCCCCCCTGGTTATTTATTACTGAGTACTCTGGACCTAGTACTGTACTCAGTACTGTATTTCTTTTGCTTCAACGTTTCAACACTGATCGTGGTTGGTGTGTTGGTGTTGGTGTACTACATACTACATACTACAGGTACCGTATGTGTTACAGACAGGTGCAGCCGAGAGCCGAGTACTGGTAGTGGGGAGTTGAAGGTTGAAGACATTTCAAAAAGTTTCTGAGAAGGTTCCTCCTGGAAGCCTGGAAGGTGTCAATAATTGTCGGGGCTTGATGATCTTTTTGGATTTATTTATGCACAAGCCCGCTAAGAATCTGTCCCCTATTTCTATTGAACTCCGTCGATAATGCCTGTTTTCTACAGCTTTCATCCAGACAATTTTCGGAGGATCTTTTTCCAGGCCCGCCCACATGCACAGTACAGCGGGACTAGCCAGAGCTAGCTATTTTAATAGTATCTTGTCCATGGTTATGGTTTGACAGAGAACAGAGAACCAGAAGATCTTTCCATTCATTTTGCGACAGTCTGCGGACAGGAAGTTATTGAAACATTGTAACTTCGCACTTTTCTTTGCCTCCCTCAAAGAGCCTCGGACCGCAAGCCTTCACTGGGGCCACAATCTCAGTTGACGAGCAAGTGCTTCCCATACCAAACCATTTTATCACCGCCAACTCGATCGGAACAATCTTTCAAGTTACCATTCTTACCATGATATCTGGTGCTTTCTCTCCTGCCAATGCTCAACTGTGGACCGTGTACTGCATGGACGGCCCCGATCGCATTGTCCATGATCCCAGTGGCGGAAAGAGAAAGGGTGGCCTGCATCGCATGGCCTATCTGAACGAACACAATGCCTACCAGATTGCCACGTCGTTGCAGAGCCACCGTTGTTTCGTCCGCAAACAAGCTTCCGTGCCAATGCTTGCACCCGATGGCATCACCATGATTGGATCTTGCTTCTTGGTCAAGGCTTCCCGAGAAGATTGCGAGCGTTTCATCCAAATGGATCCATACTACGTGAACAACGTGTGGGCGTCCGTGTCCATCAACAAGTTCTCAGGTGCTACCAAGGCACTCGAGGGCAGCAGCAGTGAGCCCACCACTGCTCCTGCATCCAGAACACGAGACCAGCGGGGACCTCATAACCTCCAAGGAACCAACTCTGCGGGCAATGGCTTTTACATATCCCGTCGGATCTAGATCTTGCCTGTCGAATCTTCAATCAACCAGTTTGTATCTTCTTTCTTCATAGATTCATGTTCCACATGCTGGGCTTTTGCTTTCTCGTTGCTCTTGGTCCGACCTGGGGCAATGCAGTACAAGTAACTAGTTACCTAGCGGACTTTATACATTTACATATACATACACGTGAAGCCATTCGTAGATTATTGTTGCGCATGTTCTTCCACATCCTTCCCAATTCTCAGATCTGGGCTTCTGGCAGATCCCCTGGTAGCGGCGATCCGGTACACTCGGAACGAACATGATCGCGACTTCCTTGGTGCGCTGGGTGCCGGTGGCCTCACCGTACGGTAACAGAGGTCAACACAGTGATGAGCCAGTATCGTTGCTCCTTCCTCGATATCCATTGGATGCTATCGGTAGACGTGGCGTGGTGCTATCGAGTAGAAGATAGCTAGTGGGCCCAGAACATGCTCTTGGTTTCCTCAGCGAACCATGGGCTAGCTACATGTACATCATTGGTAGTCTACGTTTCGAGAGCTTCCTATGTCAATGGCGGCTGAGTTGAAGCTTGCATAGGAAGCGTGCTCGTACGTACTGTACGTGTATACGTGTATCCCACTCGAGTGTGCTTGCGGTCCGAGTTCTTCGCCTGTAAATGGTTCAAGGCTAATTCACCGCTACAAGGAGTAGACTTACTCCTTGAAACAATACAGGTGAAAGAACTCACGTCAAGAACGCAAGCAAACACACCAGAAAGTGAGACGCGGTGGAGGAAACGAGGAAACTTGCACTTTCGAGATCACGTCTACATTTATTTGAAGGAGGCAACTATGGACTACTAGGAGTATGACTCGACTCGACTCAAGCCCTTGTTAGGTTTCGTGGTGGACGCACCAGATGCAAGCGCCGGACGTACCGATATGCCCCTTTGTGAAACAGCATGTGCTGCAGGCCCTCCACGCAGTGTTTGCAAACCTCTTCCGTCGTGTTTCGATAGTGTTATCGGACAAAGTGAACCTCCATCACCCGACCCTAACAATGGCGGGTGGGATGTGCGTGAAAAGTCACAAGAAGATACTTTCGTTGCAATAAAACTACTTTTATTTGGCGTGAATCTGCAACAGAACGCCGATAGGTCAGCCCACGAACAGTTCGAGAAGTGCCAAGCTTGCATGCAATTAACGAGCACTCTAGTTTAACCTTTGTTTGTGTTGTATGATATTTTTGGATGTGCCTGTTGTGACGCTCTCAGCACCTCTAGTTTATCTTGTTTCTTGTCTTGCTGTTGTCGTCATAATGTACATGGTGTGCCACAAAATAGACAGAGCGATCTCCGTCCAACACCGCCTGGGATCAACAGGACCCCGTTACCACTTCACATTGAGTTTGGCCCCTTCAGTGTCTTTACCAGCCTCAGTACTCGCCACCTTCAAACTACTCGTCTCCACATTCTCCTGGGAACTGCCTTTCGCCAGGATTCTGTCGAATCTGCGGGAATTGGAGAGCAGTTTCACGGCTTCCTTGACTTGTACATCAGTCTTGACCCCACGTTCGATGAGCATGCTCTCTGGCAGGTACCGTGCGAGGATACTCTGTGTAATATCTTCCTTGATATCAGTTTTGTAACGATCAAAGTCCTTCATGACCTCTCTCACGATGGTTTGCTTCAAGCGATCAAGCTCTTTTTCAGATCCTTTGTAGCCGCTTTGCTGTAAGACCTTCTTCAAGTCAACAATAGGACCATTGTACAAAGCTTCCAACTTGATTTCTCCTTGCTGCTGCTTTTGACTCACAAACTTTTGGAATTCGCGGTACGTATCGTCGTCCACCTCGAACTTGTTGCTCAATTCGTGCGAGCGACTCCATTGAGCAGCAAAATCTGCAATCATGTTTGACCTCAAGAGTGTGACTTCCAATGCGGAAGCCTTGGGGGCAGCTACCTTCAAGTCTGCTTCAATGCCACCTCCATCTTGCACCGGCCGGCCCAATTTGGTGTAGAAAACACCTCGATCTTTCTCCGCCACCTTCTTTTCGATGTAGCGAGAGTTGGCGCCTAAGCCTCCTCCCTCCTTGTATTGGATGCCTTGAATGCAGCGGCCACTTGGTGTGTAGTACTTGGCGACGGTAAACTTGAGCGCCGTGTCGAACGGTAGCTCTTCCACGTTTTGCACTAGGCCCTTGCCAAAGGTCCGATCGGTTCCAACGATGATCCCAACATCGAGATCTTGAATGGCACCAGAAACAATCTCGGCAGCGGATGCAGTTCGGTCGTTGACGAGCACTGCCAGTTTGGTCTGGGAATAATCCAGAATAGGGTCCACTCGACTGCGATAGAGAACGCCAGGGAAACCTCTACCTCTAGCTGACACAATATCACTTCCCTTGGGTACCAAAAGCGATGATACATCCACGGCGGAGGTGAGCAAACCACCAGGATTTCCTCTTAAATCCAAAACCAAACCCTGCAATGTGTGCTCTCCATTGCTGGCATCCAGTGCCGCTTGCTGGAGTGTCAAAATGGCGTTACGCATTTCCGCTCCTGTTTGGGAGGCAAATCCGGAAAGCTGAATGTAACCCATCCCATCACGTGGATCTCCGAGCAGAGTGGCCAGTTTGACATCTCGCACACGCACAATCTGCCGAGGCATGGTCACAGACTGGACGCCTTCTACCCCTTCGCGGGTAAAGGAAATGGTCACCAGAGTTCCCGGTTCCCCACGAAGTGTGTTGCGAACGTCCTCTACAGTAAAGTCTGCAGTGATTTTTTTGTCGTCAATAGATTCCAACTTGTCACCGACCCTCATTCCATAATCAAAAGCGTACCCTTCAAATGCCGAGACGACATGAATCCCACGATCCCGAGCCAACTGCGACTGCTTTTTGAAGAAGGCACGTTCTTCGGCATCGATTTCTTCACCATCTTCGTCAAGATAATCTTCCAACTCGTCTACTGCATTGCCCATGCTGTCCATGTCACCCTCTTTGGCTCCTACCGGTGTTGCCTGATCAGCCGGGACGTTGAGTTTTGCTGGCGTCTTTTTCTCAGGTGTTACACGCCCTGAAATGACCAATCCTACACCTCCATACTTTCCCTCGATGCTTTCCGTCAAATCCGTGGCTTGTTGTCTTCCTTCAAACTCCGTGTATGGATCAAGGGAGCTGTGATCCAGGAAGCAAAGATTGTAAGGTGAGCGACTGTAAAACAATACTATTTCAAACTACAACATGATGTAGCTGACCATCCAACTCACCGCAACATGGCCGAGATTCCAGTTTCAAACAATTTGTTGGTATCGACTTCTTCCACATAGCCACGGTCCAAATCACTGAGAATGGTCTCAAAGAGAGTGACTGGTTCGGTCAGAGTTTCTACTTGGTTGTAGACGGGGATAAAAATGGCTCCAATGGTAAAAACAATGCCAGCAACAAAACTCAAAACTCCCCACGTCAATCGTTCTCGGATATTGCCAAACCATTCAGGAATTTCTTTGAGAAAGGGGAATTTGGTTTGAAGCTGCTGCCAATACTCGCTGCACTTTTCCAAAAAAGCGTCCAATCGCTGGTTGTAGGGTTCCAAGAATTGCGGCAGTTTATTACTGCTGAGGTCATCATCTTTATTGTTGTTGCTATTGTCGTCGTCATTTTTTCCATTCTGCAACGCCACAGACGGTGATACCAGTTGTTGACTTTTTCGTCGTTGGCGCCATCCACTGGATATCACGGAGGATTCTCGCAATCTCTTGCGTAGACTGTATCAAAATGAAAGCAAGGCAAGGTGACAGCAAGAATGTCAGAATTTTGCAAAACCAAAAAAATCCAAAATGATACCCCCATTGCAAAAACCAATTATCTCCTCTCTTACATGTCTCGTTTGCGCCTCCGAGAACCTTCTTCATTGCCATGGGAATGAAAGCACAACTTGCTCTTGGACGGATAACGACTGGTGGGGGTATCCACAAAATTTCTTGTGGCGGGTAGGACGAAAGCATTGGTATCCGAGGCAAGCCAACTCAGGACCAATAGAAACCTGGTGGACTTGCAAAGAAACGCATTGCGGGACTTCATCTTGGCTTGGCTACTCTTACTGGCAAAATGTATCAAATAATTTTGCCAAAGGAATGCAAATGGTGGTCGGAATCCTTATTGTGTCGCCACTCCACAAATTCTGTTCTGAAGATATCAGGAAGATCTCTTCCTTTCTGTGACGTGCCAATGTTCAGAACAACCACCCTACCCTGTTCGGCCACGGCAATGATGTGTCTGGCAATGACACAGAACTTGTCGAAACTGAAGGGCCAACTGGAATTCTTCGATTTTAGACCGAAAAATGACACTGCGCATTTCTCCCTTGTTCTGGTCGGCATCAGTGTTTGAGCCCTCCGCCAATCACAGATCTGGGCTTTCCAATCGTTACCATTCGTCACTCGACCGAGTACCGGTACGTGTTTCAGCGAACGGTTTTACAAAAGCCAGCGAAGTGGTTAAAAGGTGTTTGGGCCTGGTGTCGGCCCAAAATGAGTCAATCTTGGAGAGGGGTCCGGTGTTGATCCCGGAGTGGGAGCTGATACGACAGAGGGTGACGATGTGAGACCTCCACATGTAGTAGAGTGGGGTACCTGGTACCGTATGGAGTATCAATGGGCCCAGGAGTGGATCTCAGAGTGGGGCCTGACGGATAGACACATGTCCTGGTCTCGGGTCTGATGTTGAATCTTTGATGGGTCCTGGAGTAGGGGAGGGATGAGTCGAGTCGAGTCCTGGGGTGGTGCCAGGTGTCGACCCAGGAGTGGGGCATGTACTTACATGGGTCCAGGAGTGGATCCCATCCAGAGTGGGCATGGGGTAAGCAATGGGCAGACAACCTCTTGACCTTCGGACCTACTTCCGCATGATCATCAAGTCTAGCTCCTACGGTACCTGTAGTAAGGCAACACCTGGTACCATGCAGTCCACACCAGGATTACCACCCAGCTGACCATAACTACCTTAGCTACGCTGCCAGAGGACTAATCCTCGTTCTACAACCTCTTTGAACGAAAGCATTTGCAACTAGCTCGAAAATCAAATCTATACCTTGAAATACTGCTTTCGTCGTGTCCACACACGCATGGTAGTCATTAAACCCCTGCCCCCACCCTCTGCTTAGTGGATCATGAACAACTACCGTGCGGTACCGAAATCTACACACGTAATATAGATTCGATTCGATTGACTTTAGGTAGCACCTCGGCAGCTATTAATACCTGCAAAGGACGTGTGCACTTATGATTTATGAATGAAAAATATCCAAGTACCTCAAGGGTAGAGCCGGTTTGCTTGATCCCAATGAACGTATGTTAGCATTTCTGTTTTTGGTTCCTTGTTGCAACAATTCAAAATGACATGAAAGCCGGAAAATAGATACAGTTTGAATAGCCCTGTGTCTACACAATGGTTGGAGCATTGATGGGTAGACCATTTTCGGAACAAGCCGAGGCACGGTAGGTATCGTAATCGGCGGTATGCCGTGCCATTTGACAAACGGTCAAAGGGAGGCAAAAGAAGGCGCAGCAGCAATCCTCGCAGCCCGCGCACACGGTTTCGGGGATGGAATACCGACGACGAATGTAGGATCGTGTTTTCATGACGACAAAGAAGCAATATACCCAAAAGCAGAAATCCCACCAAGACATGGGAAGGAAAATTGGCAAGGGAAGCTCCCACAATTCCTTCCACAAGCTTTGTGCCGTCAGGTACTGTCCAGCGAGGTAGATTATAAGAATGAACATGACCACCTTGAAGGCTGAGATGCGGATTGTTTGTGTTTCGGAATCTCTATAATCTCCAATCCATGTCAGATTCATTCTCGTCATGACTTGCCCCAACGGAACCGGAAAGCAAAAGAGCCCCATGCAAATGACGGGGTGACAGCAGCCAAAGCGAAAGCAACTCAAGATATCATCTCTCCATCGATCATTGGGAATGTCCATGTACCGAGTGCTCGTAGCTGTACTCCCCGAAGCACCTACAAGGTTGGCGGTGAACCGTTCTCCTTCCGAGACTCCACCTTCGGGCTGCGGTTCAGGGATGATAGAAACAAAGAAACATAGTAGAGTGAGTCGGCCAAGCTCGTGAGAATAATCGAGACCAACCGGGCCGAAACAAAGAGAGAGAGAGAGAAAAAAAGACGTTTCCTACTACGGAGTCGCTCCTCCCACGGGCCCACCATTCCAATCGGAATGCCTCAAGCGCCACTAACAAGACTCACCACTATCACACTCGAGTGCACTACGTCGCCCATGCTGCTGATGGTGCTCACTTCCAAGCCGTATCCCTCCGGAAGCGACGATGGGGCCAGCACTTCTACCCGCTCCACATCGGTGATTAGAGGCGCCGATGCTTGGGCCTGCGAATCGTCGTCTATTACTGCCATGGTCAAGCAGATCAATGGCTCTTGGCTTGGCTCCGAATGAATGAATGGGAAGGCGAACGCCGAGACAAACCCACAAAAAAAGCAGTCTGTCAGAAAGGTATTTTCGTATGACGGACAGACGACTCGGGATCCACAATCACGGTTCGTGATTGGGGATGTGTGACTCAAATCAGATGGTTATCCGATCATCATCAGATGGCCAGGAGTACGAGGAACGAGGACAATGGTCGTCTAGATGATGCAACTACAAAGTTAGGAAGTTAGGTCGAAGAGATGAAAGCAAGAGCGAGGGACGGAGCAAATGATGGACGGATGAAGGTCCATAGGTTTAGTAAAGTGGGAAAGCCCTCCAGGGCCAACCATGCACTTCAGGAAGATAGATCGACGAGATCTATCTGCAGATGAAACTGCGAGAAACAAAGGATCGAAAGATCCTGGTATATGTATGCATATCGGAGCTCAGTTGTAGAGCTCACAATCTGAACGAGAGAGAAAGAGAAAACGAAACAGATAGCCAGTCTACTAGACAGTAGAGCTGGAAGGATATTGATTAAATTAGAGAAATTGTGCGTTCAAGTTCACACCTTTTCAACACGTTTTAAAACGATAGCTATCAGGAAAGAGTGAGCTTGGATCCAGGTTGTCAAACAGGAAAGAGAAGAATTGAGAAGTAAGTAAAGATGTCTACGGAGGTAGAGGTATCATCGTCGAGCAAGTATCCCATCTTCGATGGGAAAGATGAGAAGTTCAGGTTCTACAAGGTCAAGATGATGGCCCATTTATCGAAGTATGGGTACGTAGAACTGATGAAAGACTCTACGGAGATCAAACCGACAACTGGGAAAACCCTACAGGTACGGGCAAGTTGTCGGACGACGAAGTAGAAAAGATCGAAAGTCTGCAGAAGAAAACAGCAAGGCTGCTGGAATATGCTGGATTCGATCAATGGAGACCATCGAAGGGCAAATCGCCTTCGACCTACTGGCCTCACACCAAACGACTGACCTGCTGCTGGGAAATTCAAAGGCATGTGGGAGTCCATGCTGGACCTCTACGATGCTGAAGACAGTGGGGAGGTAGCAGCTCGACGAACGGAATACTACGCAATAAAGATGGACATCAAGAAAAACCCAAAGAAGTTCGAAATTGGACTCGACGTGAAACCAAGAAGCTAGCGAAGGATGGGTTCAAGATATCGGACGAAGAATACATCAAGGACCTTCTCGAGAAGATGCCGAAGAGGAAGGAGAACTCGGAGTTATCATGAAGTGAAGAAGAAAGTTCTGCGAAGGATCAAGACAAACAGGACATGGAATAACGTAAAGAGTGTGGTGGATGACTTATGCGAAATCTACGATGGAGATTAAAGCACGGAAATCTCTCTCTTTT
>CAICTM010000461.1:25517-65709 GCA_903772945.1 Seminavis robusta | reverse complement strand
ACTTGGCCCTTGTCGTCCTTGGGAATTCGGATACGTGCTGTATTCGCCTTGATCGATCAAGAATCCGTCACAAGGTGAGTCATGATGTCGGAGGTGGTGAGCAGCTCACTCCAGGTGTCATGGACTTGTACCACTTGTCCTGTTCGTCGGAACTAGGTAGGGTTCATCTTCTTTGCCGGGTCGTACAAGTATTGCATGTAGGCCGGTTAAAGGTTTCATTGAACAACTTCAAGGCAATTTCTGGGGTTGGGATCTGGGGTAAGAAACGTTCACCAGTTTTTTCGTCAAGTTCACCTCTGGGGCACATGTTAACAAAGCCTCTTTGGTCTTAAGAAGTACCGTTGGTGTCCTCGTACATAAGAGCTTTCCCCCATCAGCAGAAGCGGGGTCCACAAATTTGAATACCCACTCGATCTATGTGCTTGTCAGCGAGGGCTTGAACAAAGCCATCATGTCTTTGGGTTTAACGCCGTTGACGGAGGTGTCTTTGCGTCGGTTGTACATACACCCGGTAGCTTTCTTTTCAACAAAGCCTGTTAACTTGAGAACATTCCGGGAAGGGGTATTCTTCGTCTTCCTTGAGGTTTCTGGGAATTACAGCGTGGAACTCACGGAGTTGAAAGGACCTCTGGCTTTGTTGCCGCCGGCCTTTTCTTCTTGCTGTTTGTATACCGCGGAAGTAGTGGTTCGATTGCGACGATCGTGCGTTGATGCTCGGGGTGTTTGGAGGAGACATGTCGTGAAGGAGTTCTGAAAACTTGAAGTCCGAAGAGAGGAAGGTGAGTGGCTGTGTTGAAAGGCAAACATTGGCGTCAAAGCAGAGAGAAGGTAAAATAGGAAGTACTTACGTGGGCAGGAGAGATGTCTGATGGGTTGGCTGCTAGTTAGGATGAGGGATGTTTGAGTGTTTTGCTGAACCAGATTTTGTGACTGTTTCAAGATGATCGATGCGATAGGAATGGTTGCATATAAACATTTTCAATGGCAAAGAAAAAAAAAAAAAAGTTTTAAATTATAGAAAGCGGGGATGTCTTCGCCTGAGTGTAGTCGCTGATACGATTGAGCAGAGATCGTGTAGCCTGGCTTGTAATCCTATAGGTAAACAGTACACTTGTATCGAAGGGGGAAGGGGCGTTGCCAGGGGAAGTCGTGCACGATACTTTCGGTAGAAATCGCAAGTTTTCGTGTGGGAGGGTACTCTATTTTGCCTCGTGGTCAACTCTCGGCTTCACGTCTTACGTTCGTTGTTTTCACCGAAACAACCTTGGTTGCATCGGACTTCGTTCGCATGCTGGCCATCACTTGTGCCCGTCTCAACATTATTACAAGCCAATACGCACGCACACCATCCCTCGCCCCCACCTCTACTCCTCCAGTTCGCCTTCAAGCTTCCACACTGGCCCTTCCCCTTGGTTTTGCACTACCCCCGGCATGAACTTTGAGACGCTTCTTGGAAACTCTTCTGGAAAAAGCCACCAGCAGGAGCAACGGTGGTGAGTCTCCTACAGTAGCTTACCGTATAAATCCCCCGTGCTCTCACTTTCAAATCCTCAATACTGGGCACTTCCCAATATTATTCGCAAACCCATTCCCAGTTCCAATGCTAACCAAATACGTCATCTCCCGTTCCACCTGTTCCACGAACACACGTCGCCAAAGTATCACCTGCGATATAGTCAGAATGATGACACTCCAAAGGTATGAAAAAGCTGCTCGAACTTCCAAACGATCCTAATACCGAAATACCCCAGTTCCGACGAAAAGCGGGAAACAGGAAAAAAGAAGACGACCAAGCTACCCAGCGGAATGCGAGCCAACCCTCCACTTAACACACGTTGACTTCGAAATGTTGCAAAACCTAAACCCTAAATATAAGCCACATGATTCATTCGATTCTATTCACCATTATCCTGTATTAGTAGACAAGTTGAACTAGTACTGGAAACGGAGACGACCCAGGGGGCATATGAATCTCGGTACTCGACATCTTATCTCGGACTCTCTTAATACCAAGGGAGGAATGTAAGGAGTGAAGTACCGGTATGCTGACCCAGCGTGAAAAATCGTACCGGCGTCCAAACCTGTTGCCCCCCACATGATAAACTTCGTCCGCATCCATCTGAATTGACCATGCAAAATCAGCACCCTGCGTCCCTTCTAGCTCATTTAACCATGTCCGACAATACGCCTCAGAAACGCAAACGTGACGAACGACAAGAGGTCCCGGCTGTCGAGAACGACGGCGGCAAGAAGCAGAAAGAGTCCACCACGGAAGCTGTTGCGATGGATGCCGTTGCGGCATCTGCCCAGCCCCTGGTTGGTGAACGTGGACCAGCTGCGGAAGCACCAGTCACCCAAGAAGACGTCAACAAAATGATTCTTCAAGCATTGGAGGGATATGTGAAGAAGGAAGACCATGAGAAACTAGTCGCTCAAGCATTGGAGGGATATGTGAAGAAGGAAGACCATGAGAAACTAGTCGCTCGAATCGACCACGTTGCCGGCGCCTTTCAGCCAGCAACAGAGTTTGCCCTCTTTGAAACCGCAGTGTATGTTTTCGTCGAACCTCTCGTTCCGTCGGGTGATGGCTGGTCGACCGAAACAGTCCAGCATTCTACTATGAATCTTTGCAAGATTCTAATAGATAACCTGCTGGAAAAAAAGAAGGGCGGGTTTCAGTGGATGGACCTGTCGAAGAAGGTAAACTTCCCGAAAGAAAAAAAGGAGCCTTTGTTGTTGAGTGGACTCGCAGGGTCAGTGTGCTACATCCATAACGCGGAAAAAGACGCGATCGAGAAATGGGGACAAGGTCAACGAAACCAGCTTTCCCACAACGGATCGCTCCTGGATTCGCTGTACGCATCGCCTCAGAAAGATCTCGCGGCAGGAGACTACGACAGTACAAAAACAAAGATCAAGAGCACGCGAAAGCTTTTTGAAACCGAGGCAAACAGTAAGCGTTCGCAGTTTACAACAGTTGAGGATGGTGTCAACGCAGTGGTGGCGGCGCTCCAGAAGAAGGGATGCACCATTGAGCAAGAGGGTATCACATCGTCGATCTCTGGGCTCAAGAGCCAGGTAAAAAGTCCGTGAAGCGAAACGGAAATGAAGGGGAAACGAACAGAATGGAACCACGCAAAACAAACAAAGAACAAAAGCATACCTTTGCATAAAATCTACTCTTAGAACCGGGAATATTTGGAAGGATAGCAGTGCCTAGGGTGGATTCGATTCTGTGTTTTGCAAAGCTAAAGACTTTTTTCATCAAGAGAATGTTCGGACAATGATTCAATCGCACGCTTTGAGTCGCTGCCACCACGGACTTCAGTTGCTGCAGACTGCCATCAGGATGGTTTCCGGTGGAAAGACACACTCGAGATGATTGGCTATCGATCGTAGAAGCGGACAAATTAGGTGTCTGGTGCTTCAGCTTTGGCGCACCACGGTCTCCTTAGCCAGCCAACCTCTGAGAGCAGCATTCTGTGTCACTGACAATGCCTGGCACCTCAGCAAACACCGCAGGTCGAAATCAATGACATGGACTGTCTGCTCCCGTTCCATCAGCTTTTGCATCGACAACACTGCTGTGATGGTTTGATCCTGCGTTATTTTCTCGAGAGCACCACGCCGTAGAAACCAGCGTGGTACCTTGTACTCTTTTTGTGTTGGTGTGCCATCGCCACGAAGCCAACACCGAGGAGGAAATGGGGGGTATTGGTTAGGAGATAGACTTTGTTGCCTGGCTCGTATAGCTGTTTACGAGCATAGTGCGTTGATGTCGAAGCAAAGGATCAGTTGACCACAAATGGTTTCAGAATGATGAACTTTTCCCAAAGTCTTCAAAGCTGCAACCTATTTCAAAGCGGAGATGCAATGGGCTTTGCTTCGCCGCATTGAGATTCCAGCCACAAGTAGCTAGGACAGCAGTAGGCTCCAGACTCACTTGTACTATTGAAACTTCGCAGACATTGTGGTCTGCGTAACAGCGGGTGGGGAGATGCAATTATCAGGCAGGAAATGCCAGCTGGAGAAAGATCTTTGTACGTCTCATGATATACTCTACATTGGACTAGTGCTGAGTAATCTCATATAGCTGATCAAGGAAGGCTATGGTAATGATTCGATTCAATCAGGCACCTGGAGCTACCTCGAGACAACTTCCCCGGCCTGCTATTGGCGACCAACCAGCAAAACAAGCACCCAATTTGCCCGTGTAGAGGAATGAACCAACCCAAGCGCTAGTATCCCCGCCCCCGCAATCAGATAATCCGCCTAAAGGTGATCCCAAACTAAGTCCTTGGGATGCACCCGCCGCAAGACGGCCCATTTGAGTGAGGCCCCATCAGGTCTAACTCGAGATGGATTTTCGCATCTTTCTAATTGAGGTAACACGAAACTATAAGAATCTGATAGATCTACCATCTTCAGGTTGAGGAAAAGGAAACTACTATAAATTACTCTAGATAATGGAAGGCAACACAGTTGGACCCAGCGCTAGAGATGTTTTTGAGCCATGATACCACCACTGAAAAATCCATCCATTTTATTTTTCTGCATCAAAAAGATCAACTGTGGTGTACGTTCCATACTAGCAGTGACGACCTCGCGATACCGATAATAATGAACGAATTTAGTGGGAGGCGTGGAATCGTTGCCAGTATTTGGAATCCTTTTGGGCTTCTTCGGAGTTCAATCCCTTGCGGTAGGCCCAGGTTCCAAGAAGAGCAATGGACATGAATCCAATGACAAAGGGCTTGTTTCCAGGGTGGTTCATCTCGTGAGCGACAAGTTTAACTCCCGACATTTGACGCCAAGTGTTGTGAGTGGTCGCACGGGTGTTCATCCTCTCAATCATCTTGGCTTGTCCTCGTCCTGCCTGCTGGCTCTTCAAGTACGCCAACAGTTCCTTCTGCTTGGAGACGAGTCCATGGTACTCTTCCCATGTGTTGATAGGGGTATCCTTGCCCATGGTGTCCTAGTAGTGTTTGCTAGACGATTCGTGCTGCCGTTCTCAAGCAAAGTGGTGTTGGCCATTGGCGGTTGCTGCTGGTTGATCTCCACCACAAAGTCCGACGCACTTGCGTATCGTCATCCTCTCGTCAGCGTCATTGATTTAGGGTTAAGGCTGTATCTTTGGCGCACGCGAGGAGTTCTCACTAAAGCAACAACCGTTATCTAGCTAGCTAGCTAGTAGCTGGTAGGCTACTACTAGCTAGCTAGTACAGTCCACTGGACCTCTGTGGAAACGTCAAACGTGGCAAATTACTTAAGAGACGATACACCAAGGCTTAGGAGACGATCGAAATGATTTAAGAGACGATAGCTTTTGTCTCCTATATTTAGGAGACGATTCATTAGGAGACGTTCCATTTAGGAGACGATCGTTTCGAAATAGAAGACGATCCGAAAGATTTAGGAGAGGATACCATACAGTTTACATGGTGCACTTAGGAGACGATCCGTTGAGAATAGGAGACGATCCGTTGAAAATAGGAGACGATTTAAGAGGAGACGAAAGATTTAAGAGACGATCCGTTTCGTCTCCTATTTTTAGGAGACGAAATCCATTAAATAGGAGACGATCAAAAGGATTTAGGAGACGATCGGTTGCACGACTCGAGTTTCCACAGAGGTCCAGCCCGTCACAGCACTTGCTGCTGGCTATTGCTACAAGAGACTATGAATGTTGCTGCTATCTTCCAAACTACTTTACTCAAAGCCATTCATGCTTTGGTTTGAAATTGGGCTGAAGGGTGAAGCCCAAATGTTGCCATTGTTTGGAACACTTGCGTTCACCCACCGTGAATAAAAGCAACCCAATGAATTCAGCAAGCTTGCTATAGAAGTTCACGTTTGCCACATCTTCAGAGTAACCAGGGACAACTCTCCCACAATAAAGAGAGCAGACACAAAGAAAAGAAATTCGGCAGCAAGCCTTCGGTCTCCCACAACAAAGAAGGCAGATTCAAAGAACAGAAATCCAGCAGTAAGCCCCACACTGAGTACTGAGCAGTCACCAAGGAGAACAAGTGCTGGACTTCCTGGTGCAACAAAGGCAGCCCCACCCCAGCACAGCAGTGCAAGAGAACGTTTTTGTTAGAGAAACGAGGGATTTCGTTCTTTCTTTCCCCCGCCCCGCCGGCTTTCGATCACTTAATGAACGGTAGGGTTAAGGGTATATCTTTTCAACCCGCGGATCTTCCGTCTTGACGACGACAACCACAACGACAACACCACAACAAGGTACATCAGCGACAGCACCCCCACACTACCGGTGTACCTTACTCCATGGAGAGGAAGTGTTTGGTTTTCAAAGGGAAGTAATTCTACTCTGAGCTAGCGGCAGAGCTGCGCAACTCAACTATCTTGCTCAAAATGGCGTCGTTCTGGACCGCTTCAGCAGCCCGAAGCATCACAGCTGCAAAACAAGCCTCCAGCAGTGGACTCCTGTTTGCTGCTGCCACTGCTGGATTTGCGGCAACTTCAGCCAGTCCTACCACCAGTATAAGTAGTTTCAATTCAAATACTTCCTGTGAGAAAGATGCAGCAAGAACCTACCACGAGAAAAGGCGCAAGGAAGCAAGAGCCAAGCTTCAAAAGCGGGTGAGTCCAACAGATCTAGCTGACTTTGGGTAGCATGGAATATCTTCTGTGTATATTGGACATCAGTTGGCACTTTATTGGCTGAGTCTCTACATGGCCTTCTCACTCTGTTTGCTTTCTGAATTGACTATTTTTGGCATAACTATATAGATGACTTCTGTTGGTCACTTTTCTTTGGTGTCTCAGACGGAGAACAATCCCAGTGTATCATCCTTTTTCATGACTTTGGTAGGCGAAAAGCCAGGATTTACCACTAAAGATTTCCAAGAGCTTTGGAAAGAACGAGGAATGAAAGAACGACATCCCAGATTTCATTATACGGTATCAGAGGATAATCCCAACCATTTTGAACCCGAGAAACAAGATGATCATGTGAAGGAAACATTCTTTCCGTATGCGTATCGAAAAGATATCCAAGGTCGCATCGAAGCATTGCAGACCCAACCATTGAATGTACACGACAAAACTTGGGACGTTCAAATTGCAGCATCGGGACCGTTAGGAGTCAGTGGTTCCACCAATGCCAATGTTTTGCGCGATGACGATTACGATGATGACTTGGTCGAATCGATTGTCTTTTTTCGAGGACATCATGCGCTGGGAGACGGTGTCTCCTTGTTTAGTGCCGTTCTCGATCTGTGCGACGAAGCGGAAGAGTTTCGAGAATTAATCAAACGAGAGCTCAAGAAACGATTTCGGAAAAGTGGCGACAAATCCCTGCTGGAGCGACTAGCCAGCAAACTCCAAAAGTTTATCTCGTTTTGGATGGGTGTGCTGCAAGCGATGCTCTACCAGGGACAGTTGTACCTGTGGACACTGGTCGAATCGAATCCGATGAGACAATTGCACAAATGGGCGTTGCAAGAAACGGGCGGAGTCGACCCACCCAAACGAACCATCTCCTACAGCATGGCAGCACCGGTGGAACAGGTGAAATGGGTGGCACAGACACTCTGCGGCAAAAAGGCTACGGTCAACGATGTCTTTGTCAGTTGTGTCAGTGCCGCCATTGCGCGACAACTCCAGGAACACCGATTACGGGTGGGTGTCCTGAATGATGTGGCGGTCGAAACCAATGCACGTCGCCGGCGACGCCGATTGAGTCAAATGGCGAGCATGAACATTGTCATGCCAGTGCATTTATACGGTGGAATTTTGCTCCCTGGGCAGTCTCTGGGCAACCGCATTGGAGCCATGGTGGCCAGAGTACCGGGAGAGAAGACTGTGGATTGCGTGGATCGGCTGGACAAAGTACACGGGACGCTACATACTTTGAAACAGACACCGACGCCCTTGCTTTCCTATTTGCTCGTCCGTGTGACATCCTCACTATCGGGAACTCTGCTGCCCAATTTCTTGACTCAATACTTGTTTTCCAAGGCAAATGCGAATGCGGTCGCCGTCGTCAGCAATGTTCGTGGACCCCCCAAGCCTATCCACGTCAAGGGTCGGCTGGTACAATCCGTGCACGGATTTGTGCCCTTGCCTCCTGGAGTTCCCATAGGCGTGGTAGTTTCGAGTTATGCTGGTGATGTCAAGCTCTCATTGTCGGCAGAACCGTGGGCCGTGCCAGATGGTGATAAATTCTTGTTGTACGTTTTGGAGGAATACCAAGCGTTGCTGGAACAAGCAAAGCAAAAAGCAGCTAGCACTTAGAACTTGAGCGTAGTGCAGGATATCAAATTAGTATAGAACTCCTGAGAGAAAGCTTATTAGAATTGGAATTCACGTTTAGCCCAGGCTTCCAAAGGAGACCACCAAGTTTCTATCTAGCTCTGCAGTTGCAATGCCTCCAAGAAAGGTCAGTACCCACTCGTTATTCCCGCTGGCCCGTCTGCTCAGCTCCCCTTGAGGCTATCCACAGCACCTGCATGAGCGTGTGCTACTGTAGCTGGTAGTGTACGTGGTACCGTACGGTACGTAGTGAAAACCTGTCATTGGTTTCATTCGTTTCGGGACTCACCCCTGGCTGCTCTTTTTACACCACAGGAAGCACCACACCCATTTTCATCCGATCGCTTTGTGTGCTTTATCATTCATTCATACATCTGATCTGAAGGCTTTGGTTTGTGTAGCAGCAGCAGCAGCAATCAAGATGATGGAAGACTCAGTGGACGCGACGTCTACTTCAGTGTCCAGTATTGGTTCGTCGTCAGATGACTCTTCTGGTGGAGCCTCTCCCCAAATGGGCGGTGGTGTGATTCCTCCTTCCATTGCTACCGCAGGCAATGGGATGCCATCGGAAAAGACCTATCATGATTTGGAGGCGTGGTTGATGAAACTGAGCAATGGCATTCCGTTGGCGGAAACCGAAGTGAAGAGTCTGTGTGATTTGGCCCGTGAAACACTGCTGAACGAGTCCAATGTCCAACCAGTCCCTGCACCCGTCACCGTCTGTGGTGACATTCATGGTCAGTGGCATGATCTCATGGAACTCTTTCGCATTGGAGGATCTGCTCCAGACACCAATTATCTCTTTATGGGAGACTACGTCGATCGAGGCTACTATAGTGTGGAAACCGTCACCATGTTGGTCTGTCTCAAAGTCCGATATCCCGATCGGGTCTTTGTCTTGCGGGGCAACCATGAGAGTCGCCAAATTACGCAAGTCTACGGATTCTACGATGAATGTGTCCGCAAATACGGGAGTGCCAATGTCTGGAAAATGTTTACCGACTTATTCGATTATTTCCCACTCACGGCGTTGGTAGAACACTCCATCTTTTGCCTGCATGGAGGACTCAGTCCCAGCATTGATACCCTCGATCACGTCCGACAATTGGATCGCGTCCAAGAAGTACCGCACGAAGGACCCATGTGTGATCTCTTGTGGAGTGATCCCGACGATCGAAATGGATGGGGTATTAGTCCTCGTGGTGCTGGATTCACCTTTGGTGTCGATATTTCACAGCAATTCAATGAACGCAATGGATTGGGATTGGTCAGCAGAGCACATCAGCTCGTCATGGATGGATACAATTGGAGTCATGAAAAGAGTGTCGTGACCATTTTCTCGGCTCCCAACTATTGCTACCGATGTGGCAACCAAGCCGCAATCATGGAAGTGGATGAAAATTTACAAAAGACGTTTTTGCAATTTGATCCGGCACCACGACGAGGAGAACCGCATATTGGAAGAAAGACACCCGAGTACTTTTTGTAATACTACTGCCGGTGTAGGAGCATGGAGGAATGGGTCGGAATGTAATCAAATGAATTCCATAACATTATTAGTAGTTTGAATTGACCCAGTCATTTTTAGGGAGATGGAAGGATGTTGGATAATATTGTCTGCCAAGTAGGAAATACAGTCGACTGAGTTCGACATACGGAAGGAAGCTTCAGTGGAAACGACTTGCTTGGGAGCACTGGAAGTGAGTTGTTGTCGTCTCATGCCAATTCTGGCAATTTGCCATCATCCGCCGAGTCATATCCCTCGTCGCGATAGGACTTGAGATTCTGAGAAGAAGTTGGACCATCCTTGTATCCATTGAGGGCGACCACAGAGACGGGTGGGACTCCGGGGTTTCGTCGTCGTAGCGCAAAGGGGCGGAATCGCAGCTTGCGAGCCAAAATGACTCCCAAGATGGTCAAGGCTCCCACACAGACGAGCAAAACGGCAATGCTACCCTTGTCCACCTTGCTGCCAGAGTTGTTGTTGTGGGAAGAGTTCTTACTGTAGGAATCAGGATTGTGGATTGGATGATATTGTTGATGAAGTTCCGGATGATAAATCCCCTTGACGTTGAGCAGCTCACAGTGCTCACCAATGAATTCGGGGGGACAGACGCAACCCGTGTGTCTGTATCGAATGAAGCATAATGGAACCAAAAGAGAAATGATAGTTAGCCAGCAGCGAAAAATAAAATAAAAACACACACCTAGAAGACAGTACTTACTGAAAGACATAGTTGTTGGCAGTATTCCCAGGAGCAACGGCGGCAGCAATCAGGTCACCTCGACACTTTCCTCCATTGGTACAAAAGGAGATGTGGCCACCAACCGAGTTGGACAAACTGGCACAGTATTCCGTAAAGGGTTTACGGCATTGCTGTCCAGCAAAGGCAGAGATCTTGTCAGCAGCAGCACAGTCGCATTCCTTGGCGTCTTGATTTGCCATGCAGCGAAGTTCCGTTTGCACGTCGACGTCGCAACTCATGCCTCGATAGCCCATTGGACAAATGCATTCTTGAACCAGGTGACCGGATTGCATTCTCTTTTGAAGATCATGTTGTTCGTGTGCGAAGAAACGGCAAACTCCATTGTTGTGGCATTCCATGTCGCATTTCAGATGATGCAGATCATGATCAGGAACAGAGATATGATCTGCCAGAATCAGGGCCGGCAGGATGAGGGCAACAACCAGATGATGAAGGGAGTTCATGATGGAAGATTTCGAGTTACAGAATTGTGAATGTGGGAAGCAGCAGAGAAATGAGAGAACTGTGGTCTGATCCGAAGTCTTGATTTCAAACTCTTTAGAGGTTTTGTCGAGAAAGGCAAATGCTTCGAGATGATGGATTCAAATTCAAACCGAAACGGGGCTTTGAAGCAATGATGGTGCAAGGGTGGGAAGATGTCGGCTCCTCCTGCAACGCAACTTTGCAGCTATCCAACTAGCTAATCGACACACTTTGGTATGATACTCTACCGATAGTCTAGTTTATGCTTTGTGTTCTTTGCCTGCTGTCGAAACAGAACATGCCGCTGCCCCGTAGCAACGGCTTTGAGCTTGGTTCGAGAGATGAACAACGGCCAAAATGTGACGGGATTAACTCTCCCTCCAAAACCAACAGGTAGACGCGACTCGCACGCGTGGAGGTGCGGATGCCCACAAACTGAAATGAGCAATGCTTGGAACCATCGGTATCTTTGGGCAGAACCCATCTGGACGATCCGGCGTTTGAAGATTTAAATAATTCAGATACGACTAAATCTCGCCCACAGCTGGTTCTGGTCCAATCACGACTGGTTCTCGTTTTGGAGCAGATTCGTGATTGGAGCTGATTCGTAGGAGCTTTTCGGGTTAGGAGCTTTTTTAAACCCAGTCTACCAGAATAGGAGCTCATTTTTAGGAGCTCTTCTAATAGGAGCTTTTTTCAGGTATGATTAGGAGCTCTTTTTAGCGGGGCACAAGCTTCAGGTTGGGGTAACTGTCCTGTCAACAACGATGTCGACAACAATAATACATAATACAATCGACGACAACAATAATACATAATACAATCGACGACAATGGCCAACAGCGACGATGAAGACAGCGCTGTCAGCTCTGATGACAGCTTTGATGGTGAATTAGAGATCTACACCCCCTCGGAGATGCTTGCCAAGGGTCTGGGATTTCTGGGATATACAGAAAAGCAGCTCAATCGAAAGAACCTCTCCGAAGAAACCAAGCAAGACCGTCTTGTTTCTCATTTCGGTGCTAACTCCTTTGTCTTGGCACATCTCTGGGAAGATCTGCAGAAAGCACCAAACAAAGAAGACCGCCTTGATTCTGGAAAACGAATTCTGAGGGACTACTTCCAAGCACTCTACTTTCTCAAGCTGTATGAACCCGAAAATCCTCGCGCATCCCGCTTTCAGGTCGGTGTTAGACTTGTACGCGACAACTCGTGGTACTACGTCCGCAAAATACAAGGGTTGAAGAAGTACAAAATTCGCTGGCCAAACGACGACTTTGGAAACGACATCTGGGCTCTTTCTGTTGATGGAACGCATTTTCGTACAACTGAACGTCGGAGCGATACGCGAAACCTCGATCCTCGAATCTTTTCTTACAAGCACAATTGTGCTGGCTTCAACTATGAAGTCGGGCTCTGTTTGTATGAGAGCAAATGTGTTTGGTTGAACGGACCATTTGAAGCGGGAACCTACAACGATATCAAGATCTTTTCTGAATGCGGGTTAGCCGACAAGCTTCGGAGGATCAAAAAAAAGTGCATTTCGGATGGAGGATATCGAGGCTTTCCTGATCTGGTAAGCACTCCCAACAATGCATATGATTTGCCGGAGGTCCAAAAATTCAAGAGCAGAGCCCGTCTCCGCCATGAGCGATACAATGGCATGCTGAAGACATTCCATTGTCTCTCAGAGAGTTTTCGTCATGGGAAATCCCATGCCGACTCCAAGGCGAAACTCTGCTCTTGCTTGGAGGCAGTGGCGGTCATCGTCCAGTACAGGATGGAGTACGGTGAACCCCTGTATGATATTTAAAAATAGCAGCAAGATTTTTGCCATTACTTTAAACAGCTAGCTACTAGTGATGGTGCCGTTAATGTTCGCAACAATCAACCGTTCTTTATTCATTTATTCGTCTACCCACCGGTCCAAGTTTCCCTCTCCATCACCATGGTCCAGTTCGTTGGCATCTCGCTTCTTCGTATGATATGAGGTATAAAAATCGATTTCATCTTGCATATCCGAGAGAGCATTGTCTAAGAATGCTGTGTCGTCTTCCTGCTGCTGTTTCATTTCTTCCCCCCTCCTCTTTCGGTCATCTTCCACTCGCTGACGCCATCCTAAGATATATTTTTCTTGTTGTTGCTGTGTTCGGAGTCCAAGAACAACCATCCTCGTATCCTCTGGCATCATTTCGAAGACACGTAGCATCACATGACCTGCTGGAAACAAAAGGGTGTTACCATCGTCATTGAACTGTTCGACAACGGGAGGACCACCGCCATTCTTCGAGTTATCTAATAGAAATATGACATCGAAAACAAACTACTAGTTAGGATTTTAAAAGGAAAAAAGACCAAGCAAGCGCACCTGATTCTTAGTACTCCTCTCCCATACCATTCTCCTCCTCTTGTTCTTCTTCTTCGTCGTCGCTGTCGAGTCCCAAAGCAGCAAGTTTTTGAGCATTCTTGCTCATTGCTTTCTCCGTTTCAATCTTGCCGCGTTTATACCCCCTCACATCCAAGCGGGCAACCCTCCACATCGCATATTTCTTGAACTGAGTTTTCTTCTTGTTGATCGGGACCTTCAAGAAATCGCACTCGAGATTTTGAGCCTCACCTGCATCGGCAAAGACCTCTTTGGAAGAAAGCTGATGCTTCGATGGAAAATGTAAGTGGAAAGTAACCCACTCTCGTGGGGTGTCCGAATCGTAGTGCTCATGACGTGCATTTTGAATGCTGTCCTTGACATCTTTTGGAGCATTCGAAGCTTCCCACCCCTGCGATCCGTTGATAACGTCATGATCCCATGCAGGCACCGTCAAGCTCACAATGTTGGCCGCCAAAACCCGTCCTTTATAGCAGTCAACTTTCAGGTCCTTCTTCACCCATTCCGACTGCATCGGCAGCAGCAAGTAGTATCCGGGGAGAGTGGCATCATCCTTGTCGACACGAGGGAGGTCTTTCGTCGAAAAGACCAAGACCTCACGGTTGTTTTCCGGCCATTCAATATCAACTCCAATAGGAACTACAACTGTGGAGTTAGAAACGAGAGTCAATAGTAGAAAATATTATCAATTTGATTGCTTGCAGACTTACTCGGTGATCCCCTCGGATGTTGCTTGGTTGGATCCATCTTCACGTCTGAGTTCTTGCGTGCTGGTGGTGATTGTTCCAAAGGTTCGCTCTCTTCAATTACTGGACTGGGTGGCTGTCCGAAAGATGGTGATGCTAACGGAAAGTGCCCACCAAAATTCACAGCGTCGCGACTATTTGGGCTCTTGACGTCTACAAACTTGGGAACCTCCTTTGTCTTCTTGTCTTCAACTTCTTCGTCTGAAGATGTGAGTTCCCACTCTTTCTTTGGTTCTCGATACGCTTCAGTCTCTGTCACGCTCTTGTTTCTTGCTTCGAAGGGAACTACCCCAAGCTTCGATAGTTTCAAAAGATATTTCTCGCGGCTGAGTTCCTTCCACCTTCGGATCTTCTGCCCAAGTGTCCTTCGAATTGGCGCAGACTTTGTGCCGTAATGCCTTTCGTCTCCTTGATCAAGGATCTGCTTGAGAGTTCTCTTTTTCCCTGCTCCAACACCAATGCTATGAAGACCGTACTGTTCAATGTCTTGAGCCAGCTGCTTCTCCAACCAAGACGGAAGCTTGTCTCGTGTTGTGCTTGATCCCGCACTCTTGTTGCTAGCCCTCGATTCTGTATCTGACTCGTCAACTATACGGGCTGCTTTAGGGGTATTCCCTCCTCGTGTGGTTGTGCGACGGCCCCTTGGACTGCCAATAGACAATGGAGTTGCTGGTGGCGTTGCTGCTTTGCTGCGAGTGCGACGTGTAGTCATAATTGTGTGAAATCGGAGCCACCACCAAGCAAAGAAAACATAAAGAGCTTGCTGGATTGAAGGGATCTGCAAAAGATACTTTTCTGTAGACTCTACGAGAGGATGCTACTAGAAAGGATGTTGGGTTGTCAGAACCTGCCACCCTATCAAGCTCAAAACCTAATGCAAGCTGGCAAAGCGCCAAGCCATAATCAAACGGTGACCATGGCGGAACCCGAGGAGCCCGAGGAGCAAGATGCGGGTGAAAACAAGGTCGATGCCGAAAGATTTTTGGATTGGAAATACAGTGAAATAAGGCAAATAATGCTCAAAGCACTGGAGGATGGAGATGTTCCAGTCGAATATGGGACGACAATAGGCCCATTCGCAGTTTATGAAATTTTGTGTCAAGACTTTGGTCTCCAATGCGAGTACACCGATACATTCACTCGCCATCTTCGTGAGCTGACTACATATGTGGTTGATTGCAGTGATCGATCTAAAAATGATGAAGACGCCTACAACAATTTCTTGGCTAACCATCCTCGATCTGAATTCGATTCAATGGGAAGGCCTCGATGGGAAGGATCCGAGGCGGAACGATTAATGAAAGCAGATATGGCGGATGGCACCCACAAGACTTTTAGTGCCCCCAAGCTCTTCTACGAATCGCGAGATGAGTATCAACAATTCAGTTTGACGGTGTTCCGAGGGCACATCGATCAAGAAATCAGATTGCAGAATTATTTTTCCTTTTTGAAAGATAAGGAAGAAAAGCTTGCCAAAAGCACAGCCAAGGCGAGGGAGACGGCCCAGAAGAAGCTAGAGGCGTTTAAGAAGAAGGAGGCGGAAAAGAAGAAGAAAGAGGCGGAAAAGAAGAAGAAAGAGGCCGCGAAGGAAGCAACCAAAAAGAAAAGGACGTCAACACGAAGACGATAGCTTTGCCATTGTTGCCTTTTCTTTGCCATTGTTGCCTTTTCGAGTTTGCTTTTTGGGTTGTTGTGCGTTTGAAACATTAGGAGCAGATGTTGGCATTAGGAGCTGTTTTTGGCATTAGGAGCCGTTTTGCCAGCTTTAGGAGCCGAATCACGATTAGGAGCACTTTCGAACAGCTCCTATAAATAGGAGTTTTTTTTAGGAGCTCTTTCAGATTTAGGAGCAGAAATTTGGAGCTTAATGGAAATTGGAGCTGAATCCCGTTTCGTGCGTTTCTCGTGGTTTCGAAATGCTCGGTACAAAACACAACTGTGTCCCATAATTAATTTGACACGACTTAGTCTCAAAACGCCGGATCGTCCTGGAACTTCATCATTACATGGCTTTCGTCTGAACTGTGAAGTGGTGGCCATTAGTACTTGGTTTGGATTGGGTTGTTTTCTTGGCAGGATCACCCTCGTGGGAAATGCGGAACAGAATGCTCAAAATCGATCCTACAGTACGAGTCTTTTGCAGCGTCTCGGCTTGATACATGTAGTGCAATCCAGTAGGAATGAACTCCTTGGCTGACTTATTCATCCTTTCGTCCCTTGCAGTGCACTGCTAGTAGCTAGGGGTTACGTACTGAATGGACTTTCATCAGGGAAAGATGATACAGACAACTTTGCCGGCCAACTTTCTACGGAACGTGCAGTACTGCTCAAATTTTCACATGCAAAAAAGGTCTCCGTACACATATCTTACGACAAGTACTCTCTCCACTGCCTTGAAACTTTCAGTGCATTTCTGTCACTGTAAAGTCGGAAGACTAGTGTCGATGTCGACGATCAGCAACCCCAGTTGGAACGACGAGCAATGGTACTCATACTCGACTCATGTACTGGTTTTAAATGTTCACTTTCCAATCGTACTCGATGTTGAGATTGATGTTTGACATCCAGTTATTGTGATTGCCGTCAGCATTGTGATATACAGAGACAACAAGAACGCACAGTGAGTGTGGGGAGTGGCCGGATGAAAGTTTCATGATGTGAAAATTTCCCCATCCCTATCATTCCCACGCGGGACGTGGGATTGAATTCGACTTTTGTCAACCGGAAGCCCCCTCCAAGCATTTTCAGCATGCTTTGCGATCTTTCACTTTTCGTCGAAGGGCTTGGCCCAATCCATCAATCATTATCCACCCTACGAACCGTGAGCCGCTGTGTCAGCTTTGAGCAAGCCGTGGAGAGATCAACTAACTAAAGCATCAAGACTTGACGAGGAACATCTATCTATTGAGTAATCGGGAAGGCTAAGGCAACCAGGACCAGTCCAGTCCGTATACCCATTGAGCGCGAGAGAAAATTATCTCAGGCAGGTTGTCATTGTCCAAACTTTCCATCTCGTGTCACTCACTGGCTACCGTACAGCTAGCTACATTTGACCATGAAGAAAGGGGGCGTTGTGGAATCACCCGCCAAGCGATCCCGCACCGGCTCTTTCACGAAAGATGAACAAGACAAAATCAAGACTCCCAAAATGCCACCAGCCATGTTTGTGCCAAAAGATGATTCGGCCATGGATATAGATTATAGCCAGCTGTTGCAGGATTCGGCTCCTACTGCTTTCGGGGTATCATCATCAACATCACTGGGAGGGATGGGATCAGTAGGACATGGCATTTTCGGGAAAGGATTTGGTGGAAGCTTTGATGGTGGAGCGAACTTGGGAGGAGCTCTAGGACGGCTGGGTTGTGCCGAGAAGGACTGGAAACTTCCTGACAACGTCCCGAGGGGTACGATTTATTCAGCACCGGATTGGGATGCCGCTGATTCGGAAGCCACGCGGCGAGCCAAAATGTACGATGAGGCACAGAAAAAGATGCAAATTCAGTATGAAGAGGAAGAGCGCGAAGAACAGCGATTGTTTGAAGAATTTAAACGACAAAAGGCCTCAGGATCATCAATGGGTCGGTCTCCAATGGAATCTCAAAAGCCAAATCCCATGCCACATCAGCATCAACCAACAACACAATTTTATCATCAGCAGCAAGGGCAGGGAAAGCACAATTATCAGCCAGACTTCCCACAGCAGCATGCTTCTCATGTTCAGAAACAGCATCCTTTTTCGCAGCAGCATTCTACCCCATACAGTGCGTATGGTTCCATGGAGCGTCGAGGCAGTGGCAACGACAATTTCTCACGAAGCAGCAACTACAGCCACTATGGACCGGCAGGCAACAATCGCATGAATTTGGACGCAAGCACAGTGGTCACTGCCTCCACGGCATCAACCACAAAGAGTGGGTCCACACGGTCCTCCAACTCTACCTTCAGCTCGGGTGGCAGCAGCGGCATGTTTCTACCACAGAATCGTCCATCGTTTGGTTCTGCCCCCTTTCAATCTTCCACTTTGGGGCCAGATCCTACCGTGCAGCAGCAGCAAGCACCATCTTCACATGCAACCGTTCCCAAGCACGAGCTGTACACCTTTTTTGGACGAAAGCCGCGACGCAAACAATTGAGCAATGACGATTACATGTGGTGGAACAATGGGGCTAAACCACACGAACTACGATTCACTGCCGTGTTCCAAGATCCTCTCACGGGAGAAGTCTTTCATTCCGGAAAATACGGGGACCACAAGTTCTACGATGTCGTCAAGGGTACCAGTTTGGAGGGAAAAGAAATAGAAATGGTCTGGTACACGAAAAAGAATCTGGCCGAACATGGTGCCGCTGCCCGGTGTGTGGATTGCTTGCGGTATCGAGATGCGCTCAAAGAAGGCTCTCAAGCCGTGCAAGCACTCACTCTAGTGGGCACCAGCACACCATATACGCAGGAACAGGCCCCTGGGACTCCTCCCGTGCCTCATGACATTCTGGAGAAACTCACCACCAGCCAAAAGCGCATTCAAGACTTTTTGGCAGGAATGGGCATGGCGCCACCCTAGAAACGGGAATTGACTACATCCATTCCTGCTCTAAAAAGTCTTGATTTGACGCTTGCGGATGGGTGGATGGATGGAACATGGATGACGAGTTTTCTTCTTTGCTGTTGATTTATTTTTCTCATCTGGGATCATGACCTTGACGGTATGAACTGTGCTTTGTCGATTTCTCAAAATAGATGCGGAAGGCGTCGCTCTATTTTGAGATGTCTATGACAGTGCAGTCCATGATCTCCCATGGAGGAAAGAGCAAAGAAGGATTAGATCAAAAGAACCGATGGAAAAGTTTGCGGCTGCGTGACCACGATGTAGCTAGATTTCAACGTTGTCGAGCGAATTTGATGCTTTTAGTTTACGTATTAGTACTTTTATGAGGTTATGCTACCGTACTCTAGATCAAGTACAACGTAGGGGTTACGATGCAGTCATGGAAGGGAGTGGCAAAATCAATCAAAACAATAGCTATCGTGAGGCAGCTGCTAACTACTGGCTTTGTGCTTCATGTAGCGCTTTCTGACATATTTTCTGAGAGCATCTCTCTCAATGTTCCTCCTTGATTGAGCACCGGGTTCTGAGCGGGCCTCATCAAAGGAAAGCTGGTGGCTACCACTGCTCGCGCTCTCGGTGTCAAAGTCGATCCAGGAGGACGATGTTTTCGCCCCTACTAGATCCTGTGTGTTGGTTGACATCACTTCGTCAAAAGGCTGGCTTCCTCCGTGATTCTGGTAGCGCGAATTCGACTTGCTGTTGTGTGACCTTCCAGAACCATTTGACCTTGCCGAACCAGTTGACCGAATCGACTTTGGAGATGCACCCGACATTGCCGACTGGTCGTCAAAACTTGGAAATGCATCTTCCAGCTCGTCGTCCATTACTTCCATCAGGGCAAATCCGTTTTTGTCCGTCGTAATGCCATTGTGAAAATTCTTCAGGGAAGAAGAAGTGGAAGAAGCCGAGTTTCGATTCTGTTGTTGGCTGCTGCGGATTTGTTGATTGCTGCGTATTTGTTCCTTGAGGTCTTCACACTCCTTCCTAGTTGCTTCAAGTTCTCCTCCGATCTGGTGGGTTTGGAGCTCCAGATTTTCGTTCTTCTTCGCGAAGAAGTCTAGCTGCTCGTTGAGTTGATCAACCTTCGACTTGAGCTCTGCAGAGTCGCGGCCTCCCTTCTCTTTGTAGCGAGATTTCATTTCTTGTGCGGATGCCAGTGCCTTTGTGGCGATTAGCTTCGCGTGGTCAAGCTCTTCGTCTCGTTTGCGCAGAACAGACGCCAACGACTCGATTTCTTCCTCGCGAGACTGCACCTCGTGAATGACATCCTCCAAAGCAGCGATCACTTCTTCCTTTTCCCCATTGACCTTGTTGTATCTTTGTTCCAACTCCCGTTGGACATTCTCTCGGTTGCGAAGTTGGTCTTCAACGTCTTTCAACCGCTCCGATGCCTTGTGCTCAGCTTCTCGAGCTTCCTCCACCGTGGTTTCCAGGCTCGATATTCTGTGTCGAAGCTCCTCGGTCTCTGATGATACGTCTGAAAGGCTATGCATATCACTGCGCAGGTTGTCTACTTCTTGCTGCAACTTGGCCTTCGCCATGGTCTGCTCTTTGAGCTTGGCCTCCAGCTTGGAAGTGTCTTCTGACTGGCGCTCGATGATCGCAGTGATTTTGCGTTCCTTTCGCGACAACTCGGCCTCAAATTCGTCAACTTTCCTCTCCAAGTTCTCTTTCTCGCGCTTCATTTCATCGAAACTCATCTGCAGATCAGAATACTGATCACCTCTGGTGTGGAATTGTTTCTTTCGTCGTTCCAGCTCCTCCTCAACGCCGCGCAATTTGGATTGCAGAGAGTCCTTTTGCTTCGTTTGTTCTCTTAACCTGGCGTGCACGTCGTTCAGAAGATTGCTCTGATTCTCCTTCACGGCTAAATCTGCTTCAAGGTCAATGAGCTTTTGTCGCAGAGTTTCCTTCGCCCTTGTCTGCTCCTCCAGCTTCGATTGGAGATCCTCCACGGTTGTCGAGTAACGCTCCGATGCTTTGGCAAGCTGCTCAACCTTTCGATCTCTGTCCTCTTCAATCTTCTCCAATCTGGACAGCAATGAAGTCTTGGAGGCCTCGAGATCTTCAATTTGCATCTCAAGATCGATCAGGTCGCCAGATCTTGTCTGGTTGATATTTTCCTCAACTTCGCTAAGCTTCCGCTGCAAAGCTTCGTAGTCGTTTTCCTTTTCGTCATAGCGGTCCTGCAGCTCCAGGAGGAGCTTAGCGTCTTCCTTCTTCTCCTCGAGTTCAGCCTCTGCGTCCTTGAGATTCGACAAGACTCTGCTGTATTCTTCTTCCAGTTCGTGCAGGTTTTTCACCAGATTGCTCTCTGAAGCATTCTCGGCTTGAAGCTGTTTCTGTAGCTTTCTCACTTGTTTCTGCAGATCTTCGACCTCTTTGGAAGTTCGTTCTGCTGACTTCGCCTTGCTCTTGGACGTCGACTCGAGCTCTTCTAAATTCCACTTAGTCTTCTTGTGCTCCTCCTGGAGCTTGCGGAATTTTTCCTCGACGGTCCACTTAGCTGCCTCTTCTTCCTTCACATGGACTTCGAGATCCGAAATCTTCCCCTGCAAAGAAAACACCTTGGATTGCAAGCTAGAGTTCTTGGTTTTATACTGGTCGATGGTGTCGAGTTGCTGCTTTGCAGCCTGAAGTTCTTCCTCGAGCTGGGTTTTCTGGTGGTCAATCGATGCCACTTGCTGCTTTGTAAGCTTGAGTTCGTTGGCAAGATTGGTTCCCTCCGAAACCTTTTTCTCGAGATCACTAAGAGCCGACTTGGTGGCCTCGTAATCCTTCGACATGGCCACGAATTCAAACTTGACTGATGCCAGTTCTTCTTCTGAAGCTGATCTATCTTGCGTTGCGGCTTCAAGCTTCTCCTTCAAGCTCCTGAGTTCGTGTGAGGCGCTCTCAGCTGCTTCTTCAAGCTTGATCCGCGTATTGTTGGCATCCGACAATCTCAAAGCAATACTGTTCTTTTCGTCCGCCTCCTCTTCCAGTACAGACCTCAACTTCTCAATTTCTTGAGACTTGGCCTCCAAATCCTCGTCCAAATCCGACTGAGAGCGCGTGGCTGCCGACAATTTTCGCTCTAGATTGTCTTTTGTGGCCGTCTCGCTGTCCAGTTGAGATTGCAATTGTTCAATCCTTTTTGTGTAGCGTTCGCGGGCATGGGACAACTCAAGCTCTTTGCTGTTGGCTTCAGATAAATCCGACCGGAGATTGTCAAGATCATTCAGGACGGCTGCGTTTTCCTTCTCGAGCCTGGACATCTTGAGTGTCAAATCGACCTTCTCGTCCTCCAGTTTAGATGCGGAAGTCTTCAGCTTGGATAGTTGTGATTCCAATTCTGTCTTTTCCGCTTCACTGCTCTGTCGAAGCTCCTCCAATTCAGTCTCAAGAGACGACAGTCTTTCCAGCTTCTCGTGCAGCTCTTGTTCTTTAGCAAGGCTTTGCGCCAAATCGTCTCGCAGCTCGGTCAGCCTGGTATTCTTTTGTCTCACAGTTGCCTTCTCCTCTTCCAGATCCTTTTGGGCATCATTCAACTGGGATTTCAGCCTCGTGATCTCCTCCTGAAGGTCAATGCCTCGGGCTTCAAAAGCACTGGCAGCTTCAAGTTTGTCCTGGAGTTCATCAATGTGCTGGCGCTTTTCACGCACGCTGGCTTCACTGGCTTTGAGCTTGCTCTCCACCTTCGCAACGTCGTATCGAAGGTCACCCTCCACTTGCTCATGTCTTGCTTGTTCGTCGATAAGGTCTTGCTTGAGCTTCTCCATAGCAGATTGCAGTTCCGACTCGCGCTGGACGGAAGATTGCTTGTTCACCAAAGCGGAATCTTGGGCTTTCGACAAAGAGGTGCGAAGTTCTTCGAGTTCGACCTTCATGGTGGCGATGGTTGATTCAAACCCTTTGATGAGACTTTCTTTCATGGAAAGCTCGGTCTTGAGCTTTTCGTCTGCAGTTTTGGACCTGTTATTGAGATCCGACATCTCCTGATCTTTGTCTTTCAACGCCTCGGCATGTTCATCCTGCATCTGTTTCATTTCCGCCTCCGCCTTGGTCAGCTTGGTCGCCAAATTTTTCAACTCAAACTCTTTCTCGTTCAGCTCCCGAGCAATCTGTGCAATTTGTCCTTGAAGATTCTTAGCCTCGTCATCTCTCAACACATTTCTTCGATCGATTTCAATATTGTGCTCTTCCCTCAGCTCCGCGTTCGTTTTCTGCAACCTTGAAATCTCCTTTGTCGCCTTGTCGTGATCACTGCGGAGACTGCGAAGGATTTCCTCAGTTTGTAGAAGCTTTTTTCCGACATCTTTTTCAATCCCTCGTTTGATTTCCTCATAGCGCGCTTCCAAGTCCGATTCCTTTTGCCGGATTTCAGCGTGGTGTCTGTCCGTTGCCAAGGTCAGCTGCTGCTGGAGACTCTTCAGTCGGCGTTCAAACTCTTCCTTTTCATTGTGCCGGCGTTCGACGTCTTCGTTCATGCGACGCTTGTCCCTGTCGTCGTATGACTTTTTGAGCTTCTCCATGGACTTCTTGTGCAGATCATGAGCCGCCTTCAAATCCTTTTTGAGTGCTTCCTTGCTCTTGTTTAACTCCTTGACTTTGTTCTCTTCTGCAATCAATAGATCGCCTTGCTCCTTGATCATAAAGTTTTGCTCTTCATTTTCCTCCTCGAGCTTTTCGTATTGCTCCTTGGCTAGAGCCAACTGCTGCTGCATGGCAGCCAATCGCACTTCGTAGGCTTCGTCCTTCTTTGTCTTGGCATCCGTCAAGGCTTTTGTTGCCTCAATGACTTCTTCCTTGAGCACCGCCACGTCCTTGTCTTTCGACTTGAGCTTCTGTTGCAGCTTTTCGACTCGCACGTTCACTTCTGATATTCGCACGTCAAAGTTTTTGGCTTGTGCTTGGAGTTCTTCCCTTTCAGTCTTGAGCTCCCTCTCAAGCTTGGCCTGCTTCTTTTCAAAGTCAGCTTTTTGTTGCTCACTTTCTTCATGCATTTGGGCCAGCTCATGTTCCAGTTCCTCCGCCAGCCCCTGTGTCGATGCCAGCGTCTCGGCTTGTTCTTGCAGCTTTTGCTCCGAGATGTTGTGTTGGACTTCACGCTGATGCTCGGATTCCTGCAGCTTGGTATTCAAGTCGGCCCTGACCCGCTGCAGCTCGGTTTCCTGACGACGCAGTTCATTTTCCAGACGACGAGCCTTGTCGGTATCGTGTTGGCAAGTGCTGTCGTACATTTCGACTGTCCGGATCAAGTTGGCTTTCTCCTGTTCTAGAATCTGCACTTGTCGTCCTAGCGTCTGTGCTTCTAGCTCGAGTGATGTTCGATCCAAGGCGGCAATCTTACGAGGACTCAAGATGACCTTCTTGGGAGGAGGCAAGCGACCTCCTCGGACAGGTGATGCCACGGCTCGAATGACGTGGGGTACCCCAGCGGCAGAATTGGGTGTACCGAGTTTGGGTGCTCCAACAACATTGCGAGGACTAGGACTCGTCATCATATTATCCATGGGCCGGCTGCGAGGAGTGCTGGACGATCGGCTGCTGGTATTGTTGAGTGAAGGAGTTGGAGTTGAGACCCTTGCCTTGTTGGTAGTGCTACTAGGATGGGGAGGCGGGTTTGAGGGTGGAGGAGGGGGCGGCGGCGGCGGTGGTGCATGTGCATGTGCATGTGGATGACCATTAGCCCCAGTAGGGCCAGCGGATTCGAGTTCATTAAAGAATTGCATCTCTTCCATTTCCTCTTGTTTGGATTTGAGTTTCTTGAGCTCATCTCGAAAGCCCTCTAGTTTGCGTTCGGCTTGTTGGAACCTTGCACTGCCAGGCTGATAGTCTTTACTGTTGATGCCTCTGGGCGTGCTGCTACTGACGGGGGTATTTCCAGTTTTGGAGTATCGAGTGGTTTGTTTCAAGACGGGATCAGGAGGTGGAGGAGGAGCATTGGCGGAAGCTCGTCTTGACTTTTGTTCTTTTTCACGTTTCTCTCTTAGTTCCATGATACTGCGAGCCACAGCAGTTGGATCATCTTTGTTTTGGAATATTCTACCCGTACTAATGGATCTCGGTCTATTATGATTGGAACCTTCCCCTTGATGCATAGAAGTGGTGGTGTACCGTCGCCCCCCACTGGTGGTCGTTCCAGCGGGAGGCATGACGGAACTAGACCTACCAGAAGTAGTGCTGCTGTGTCTGTGGCGTTGCGCCGTGGCGGTTGCTTGTTGCATTCTAGTGGTTGAAACGGCTCGCTTGGAAGATGATCGACGAGCGTCTGGCTCCCAATCTTGCCTCGATTTTGACCTGGAGGAAATTCTACCCGTGTTACTCGAGGAAGTGTGCTTGGGGCTCAGAACAGCCGAGGCAACCATTGTGGAAAGAAGAGGATTGTTATGTTGGGTGGTTCAGGAATAGGTAGGAGGGGGGACAAAGCAAAGAAAGGCTTGATCCGACTCAGACTCAGGTGGCTATGCTAGTCAAGTAGATCAGATCAGACACGAGGAGTCTTCCCTCTCCTGACCAGCCTCTGAAATCCTGAGCCAGGATACTCCAACTGCAATGTTCCTTCCTGCTTTTGTGGCTCCCTGACGCACCTCGTCCAGGAACAAGCCTTGGCGCCTCTTTGGCGGGGTTCTTGTGTGTGCCTTCCTTTTCTTGCCAGCAAAGGAGAGAGGTACGAAGGTCAACAACACTACCAACGACGAGGAGTCTCAATCACAGTCATCTACCCAGAGCCTCGAGACTTCTGCTGCTGCTGTTGCTGTTCGAATTCACTTGTATACCTGCAGAACTCAGGACTGTCCTGGTAGAAGGAGAGGTAATAGTATTCTGCTTCCTCCTTGGTTCGTTCTTTTACTCACTAAATTGAGGCTTCAAGCCCCTCTGAAATTTCCCGCTTTTTCCGCCGTCCCGAAAGGACCAGACCAGAAATGTGGGCTCCTGGTACACACAAGTCGTGTAGAAGCTACGAACAGCGGCAGACTGGTAACGCTCATAGCCAAAGCGGTTATTAGCTGGCCGTCGCACACAAAATGGCGATGGCCAGAAGCACATTTTGCCGAAATTCCTTCCCGTGGGAAGTGGAGGAACCGCCACTATTTAGGGCGCTGTCTGGATTTCAGACAATCATGTCATTCATAGCTACCAAAGCTTACGGTACCGGTACAAGCCTCATGATCGCCAAGTGATGAGAAGGGTCGTCCAAGGCTCTCATTTGCAGATAGTAAAACTGAAGTGAACAGGCTCCTGGGGCAGAGTGAACTGGTACAAGATGTACCGTATCATAGCTATTTTAAAATAGCGAGCCTAGCTAGACTTGTCCCCAAAGCCTGTTGAAACCATCTAGGTAGCCGCCCCGAAAATCCATCCCACCGCCGGTGACAGCCCCGTAGTCACCCCCCAGATGATAGGATACATGCAATAAGGCAAAGTCTGTCAACTTGACAAGGGGACAAAACCTGGCTCGAAGAATCTGGCTGCTTTACCAGGTCCAGACAAGAATTCCTTCAGCCAGGATGCTACGAATACTCTGATCCTCACTCACAACCATTCATGATACAGGCACATCTGTGACAACCACAGCTGTTGTGGACATGAGAAGTGCAGCATTGTGGTGTGCTTATCTATCTTCCTGGCAATGGTCGTTTTTGGGGTCTGCAAAGGGAAAGAAAGCCATCGGTCAGGCAGTTTGCCATGTTTGCATTGGTTCTTTGAGGCACCAGCTTACTGGCTAAAGGACTGCCTTGCATATCTTTTTCGCTCATTCATGGAAGCTGAAGGAATTGCCAACAGTGACACCAGACCTTGGTTCCCCAATGCTTGGGTTTACTTTTGTGGCAGTTCCATAGCAACAGCTAGTAGGGCTAACTGTGTCAGTCAAATCCAGCGTGAAACAACCATGCAATACTGCATGTTACATTCCCTGGTGAACTATTTTAAATGACAGTTGTGGCAGCACCTTGTCCAAGCCAACGAATCCAAGAGCTACTGCTGGTACTCTCAATTGGTAGACTTGTATCACCCTTCATTTGGCTCTCATGGCTTTGGTCAAAGGTCAGTCAAATCTGGATTTGACAATCCTGGCAGATTCTGCATTCTGTGCCCGTGATTGTCCCCCTTTTCTACCAAGTAAAATGCCCAGAGATTGTCTTCAGTTTGCACATCCTGCTGTGCTGTTGTTCAAACAATTATTTCTCATAAAGAGGTGCAGCTTTTAGTCAGTCTGTCCATTTGGGTAACAGCAGATAATGAAAAAATAAGGCTAAGGATACGTGACATTCATTCTGTGCTGAATGATTCAATCGACTAGATTAGACTCGTCACTCGATTGATTCATTTACAGTAAAGAATTAAGAACTTGCAGTGGTCACTGCTAAATTTTTCAAACTGAAAGTCTTACAGTCGGAGCGCGTTCCAATGCCAAAGCCTCCGAGGACCCTTCGATCGTACCGGTAGTGTCAAGCACGGACAAAAACTCAAGGTTTCGCCTCTTCTCCATGACGGCAACGGTACTTCCATCTGGTTGTTATTAGTAATAGGCGAGACGAAGCTTGACAATGCTGCGACAATCCCGGCGGTCAGATCACTCTCGAACAAAGTCTCCGCAGGGATTGAGAGAAGCAAACAGCACTGATTCCACGGACAATGATAATCGGGGCAAATACACCTATCCACGACGACGAGAAGGTTTCTGGAATAACCCAATGAATGCCGTGGCCATTTTTGCTGGGTCGTTTGCCTTTGCTGCAAGCTTGACCATGGGCGTGATGAATGCCCGAGCTGACGGTGCAGCAACTTCGGTTTGGAGCCGCATGTTGCTGGG
Organism: Seminavis robusta; assembly: GCA_903772945.1. Taxonomy (NCBI): domain Eukaryota; phylum Bacillariophyta; class Bacillariophyceae; order Naviculales; family Naviculaceae; genus Seminavis; species Seminavis robusta. The sequence goes on along the minus strand of CAICTM010000461.1, from coordinate 38,165 downwards.
TAGACCTCATATGCCAGAGGATACTGGGAATCAACTGCTTGGCCCTGGTAGTCTATTGCTCAACAGCAAGTCGAGTCAAGAAACTGTCCCTTTACTCATCATGGGATTGCCTCGATCTGGGTCAGAATCTATTCATAACTATTTTACCTGCAACAAAATCAAATCTTCCCATTATTGCTGCGATACAGAGAAATCTTTAGCAGGACAACCTGCCCGATCACAGTTCCCTTGTCGCAAAGATCAAGTCACTTGTGGATCATGTGTCTTGAAGAACATGAAATCAGAGCGTCCTCCTTTCCAAGGCTGTGGAGACTACTATGTCTGGTCCCAATTTGACGTCGAGACCACAGAGCCCTACTCATGGTTCTTGCCACAGCACAAAACTCTTCCACTGATTCATGAAGCATACCCCAATGCTGCTTTCATCCTCAACACTCGAAAAGATGCTGGAACCTGGGCTGATTCAGTGTTGCACTGGAACTCGGTAACGCAGCGCTTGTTCAAGAGTTTTAACCTGGAAGTACTAGAAAGCTCGGATGAAACTGATCCAACAACAACTCCCTCAAAGAAGGTCACTTATAGATCATTGATGAAGGACGCTCAGGAATCTCTGGACCGAGCCAATGAGGTGGAGAACCTCAAGAAGAAACGAAAGCTCTTGATGACAGTCTATGATCGACACATGAAGAAAATTCGAAAGTGGGCCGAGGATTACGGCCATCCACTCATGGAAATCAATGTGGACGATCCCCAGACTGGCAACGATTTGGCCGAGGCATTCAAAATGTCACAGGGTTGTTGGAAGTTTGATGCGGATGCACTTGACAATGACTGGAAGAACTTTACTTTTCCATTTTAGGACGCCGGTTGGTTGCTCGGGGTCTCTATGTAGCAATAGGCGGACTTGGCCAAGTGAGCCTTCCTGTAGCAGCAAACACTTTTTCCCTCTGAAAACTACCTACACACGATACCGGTAGGTATATTTCAAGTTGTGCTTTTTAAAGGTTGTTATAACAATGGCTTTGTGGTTATTCTATCTTTCTACCAGTAGCTTTAGTTTAGTTACATAGGATCAAAACAAGCCTATTGGCACTTTGGCGGAGCAAGCAATGACTACAATTGTACTAGCTACTTACTACAAATAATGTATGCTACATGAGAGCTGGCTAATGGCAGGAAAAGACGCCGCCATGATTCGACCAGTCCATTTCAATGGAACTAATGGCACCTGCCAACGCAAATGTCATGAAGACACAACCGTACACAAGCAGGGAATATGAGCCCAATGTTTCTTTCGTTGGAATCCATATGGAAACTTGCAGGAAACGTCTGAAATAGACGGCGGGAAGCAGCAATGACAACGGGACACTGGTCATGGCCCCAATCAAGGCAACGAGGTCCTTGAAGAAAGGAACCGCATTGGCTACCACAAAGGCCAGCACGGACATGCCACCAGTCAGACACATCCAACGTATTCTCGGTTTCTCATTCAAGCTGCACGTTCTAATGTTGCTGAAGAAGAGACGATCCATCGAGGCGCAAATGGCCTGTGAATTGATGGCATAGGATACCACGACATGAAGCCATAGGAGAAATCCTGCTAATTGCCGATTCCATCCTGGTGGAATAGCATCAAAGAGAAACCCTGGTGGATCTGGTGTTGTACGGTAGGCAATCGTGTCGGTACGTGAGGAGGTCGATAGTGAGAGACAATAAGAAAGCCACGACAACCAACCCAACACATGAACCAAATCTCAACTTACCACTACCAGCGAGCAAAATGATGCCGACATAAACGATTCCAAATGCCGACAGTGAAGCAGCCAAAGTCTGGGGTGCCTTGCTCCGTTCTGCTAGTTCGTGACGAATGTTCAAGAAGAGCTAGCAAAAGAGGCGACTGACTGTAAGTAATGGCACGTTGATCGTAGGCAGGTGAACTAACTAGCAACAACGAAAGAGCATACCTTTTGAGATCCCACGGCAAAACCAATGGATCCCATTGCCGACAGCTTTCGCAGCATGCTCGGTGATTCATCAAAGTCCTCTGGAGAGGCCTCGACATACACGTCGGTTTTGTTTGTGTGGACCGCCCACAAGCACTGACCCACAACGACGAACAAGGCTGATAGTGAAATGATGCTGGCAGCACGACCCAAATTTGCCTAGGGTTCAAAGCGACAGATTGTTTCGTTGCCATACCAACCCAGTGAGCCCAAATGGTGAAAAGATGAAGCATACAGCGTAGGATTCATTCCCCACGATCAATGAAAACATACCATGGTCCTAATCTGCGACACACCATACATGAGCGTAGAAGCCAGTATCCCTGCTTGGGGTATGCATAACCTTTCCTCTCCAACCATGGCAGACACAGCATGAGACATGACCAGAATGTAGTCCCCAAGAACCAGAAAAATGTTGCAATAGAACAAGAACATGACCCAACGCGTGGCTCTTCTTGAGCTGAACATGGCTTGTGTCATTCCAATGAAATCATAGGTTGCCGTGTCATGATGAACTTTGGCATGATCATGCTTGCTGGAGGGAGCAGCAGTGGGCGATGCGGGTATCCGATCCACAATCTCCTCTCCAGCAGCGCTTCCTTGCATGACAATACCAGCGGAAGTACTCGCCGTATCTCCCGTGGTATCATCATCAGTCTGTCCCACACTGGCGTATTTTTTGCTGCGATTCCCTCTATTATTCTTGGGTGAATCCATCATAAGTCCATCCTTGCTGGAAGCGGACAATTCTTCCTCTTCTTGAATCTGCTGCAGTTGTCGTACTTCAAGCTGTCGTTTTTCATAGGCTTCATTTTCTTCGTTCTGCGTCCTTTCCACATAGGCTGCTGCATCGGAGAGAATGGTACCCGCATAAAAATTAATGGGGAGATTGAGAATCAAAAAGCCCAATCCCCACCACCGGCCCAACACCTTGATATCCTCGGGCAAAGCCAGCAACCCTGTTCCCATGCAATCTGCGGTCAACAGGGTAGCGCCCTGCCAGATATTCAAATCGTTGGCCGAGGGGTCTTCGTAGTTGGATGTGACCGAAAAGAGACTGTCATGCCGAGCCAACATGCGGTCGCGGACACTCGTCATCACCGACGAGTCTCGGCTAATCGGTTCATCGGCAAAGGTATCATCGGTGGCAGGACAATCGTCGCTGGTGCCTGTAGTGGCGGGGGTATAGCCAGAAGATCGCGGCATGATGGAACCAACAACTTCCCAATCGATCTGCGCTACTTTGTCTACTTTCTCAAAAGTTATGCAGCAGGGACGGATGCGTGGGTGTTTTGTTTTGTGGGCGTTTTGGTTGAAGACTTGAAGTGGAGTGAAAAAGAACAATTTCAACACGAACCCTACCGTACCTACCGTATGCAGCATTTGTTGAAAAGGTGTGAACTTGAACGCACAATTTCTCTAATTTAATCAATATCCTTCCAGCTCTACTGTCTAGTAGACTGGCTATTCGTTTCGTTTTCTCTTTCTCTCTCGTTCAGATTTTCACGAGTGGGATCCATGAGGGGCGCTGACCTTGAAATGGCAAGTGTCATCCAGTCGATGGATGAGATGGTAGGCCCAAAGGGACATCAAGACAAACTTGAAGGCGTTGTCGAAACCACCGGCAAGCAGAAACAGCTGCAGCATCATGTTGAATTCGTTTTGGTTGTAGGCACGCTTGTCATTGGCCGCAACACCTTCTCCGCGAACTTCAAAGGTTGCAACACGGGAAATCAGCTCAAGAATGCTTCGATGACGGTTGGATTCCCTCCACGGCCATCCATCCAAGGAACGTGCTTGTTCGCATGAAGTGACTGACAGCTTGCTTGGCCTTCTTCAGAGATCCAGATCGCATGAATACTGGACGGTCGGAGGGTGGGGGAAAGGGTCTCATAAGCTTGAAGGTTCAACCACTGACGGATGACGCTTGGAGTGAGTTGAAGGAGTTCTTGTTTGGTGAAAGTCTTCTCACGAGGTAGGGATTGTCCGATCGACCGTGAGCGTAGGACATGCAGTTACGTCATGTAGCCTTGGTAGTCATGATGCGTAGGATAGGACCATTCTTCATCGTCAACAAGAACGGCGCCGTGAGGTCGGACATTGGGTGGACGGCTGCCGTACAAACCTGCCATGGTCGTTCGATATCACAAAATAGATTGGATCAGGTAGATAGATCAATCGGTTGATGTCAAACTGTTGCCGAGTTCGAAAAATGAAGAAAGTGAAGATTACTCCACTTGCACTCTGGTCGGATTGGAGGGAAGATCCAAGCGTTGAGGGCGTTCGCCCTTAGATAAGCTTGGTGGGATTGCGCATGCAGCCCTGCCTGGCTCTCCAAGACTTAATCTCTGTATCATTTCGAATGTGTGTCTGTCAAAAATAGTACTTTTTGAATAACATTCCGAGGACTCAACTGCTATCCCAGGCGTTACAGCCGCGAAAAACTTTCCTCGAGAAATTTAGCGGGAATACGCACGATTTTATGTTTCCCGGAACAAAGAACCATGTACTTCCCCCCTAAGGCTTAAGGAGAATTACTGGGGCTTCCGGATGTTATATGTTTCTACTTAGGCTGTAAATGTAACGTTACGTGTGTAACATTTTACCCTTATTTCTCCAAAAGAGGTGCAGCTTTTAGTCAGTCTGTCCATTTGGGTAACAGCAGATAATGAAAAAATAAGGCTAAGGATACGTGACATTCATTCTTTGCTGAATGATTCAATCGACTAGATTAGACTCGTCACTCGATTGATTCATTTACAGTAAAGAATTAAGAACTTGCAGTGGTCACTGCTAAATTTTTCAAACCGAAAGTCTTACAGTCGGAGCGCGTTCCAATGCCAAAGCCTCCGAGGACCCTTCGATCGTAGTGTCAAGCACGGACAAAAACTCAAGGTTTCGCCTCTTCTCCATGACGGCAACGGTACTTCCATCTGGTTGTTATTAGTAATAGGCGAGACGAACCTTGACAATGCTGCGACAATCCCGGCGGTCAGATCACTCTCGAACAAAGTCTCCGCAGGGATTGAGAGAAGCAAACAGCACTGATTCCACGGACAATGATAATCGGGGCAAATACACCTATCCACGACGACGAGAAGGTTTCTGGAATAACCCAATGAATGCCGTGGCCATTTTTGCTGGGTCGTTTGCCTTTGCTGCAAGCTTGACCATGGGCGTGATGAATGCCCGAGCTGACGGTGCAGCAACTTCGGTTTGGAGCCGCATGTTACTGGGTAGACCTCATATGCCAGAGGATACAGGGAATCAACTGCTTGGCCCTGGTAGTCTATTGCTCAACAGCAAGTCGAGTCAAGAAACTGTCCCTTTACTCATCATGGGATTGCCTCGATCTGGGTCAGAATCTATTCATAACTATTTTACCTGCAACAAAATCAAATCTTCCCATTATTGCTGCGATACAGAGAAATCTTTAGCAGGACAACCTGCCCGATCACAGTTCCCTTGTCGCAAAGATCAAGTCACTTGTGGATCATGTGTCTTGAAGAACATGAAATCAGAGCGTCCTCCTTTCCAAGGCTGTGGAGACTACTATGTCTGGTCCCAATTTGACGTCGAGACCACAGAGCCCTACTCATGGTTCTTGCCACAGCACAAAACTCTTCCACTGATTCATGAAGCATACCCCAATGCTGCTTTCATCCTCAACACTCGAAAAGATGCTGGAACCTGGGCTGATTCAGTGTTGCACTGGAACTCGGTAACGCAGCGCTTGTTCAAGAGTTTTAACCTGGAAGTACTAGAAAGCTCGGATGAAACTGATCCAACAACAACTCCCTCAAAGAAGGTCACTTATAGATCATTGATGAAGGACGCTCAGGAATCTCTGGACCGAGCCAATGAGGTGGAGAACCTCAAGAAGAAACGAAAGCTCTTGATGACAGTCTATGATCGACACATGAAGAAAATTCGAAAGTGGGCCGAGGATTACGGCCATCCACTCATGGAAATCAATGTGGACGATCCCCAGACTGGCAACGATTTGGCCGAGGCATTCAAAATGTCACAGGGTTGTTGGAAGTTTGATGCGGATGCACTTGACAATGACTGGAAGAACTTTACTTTTCCATTTTAGGACGCCGGTTGGTTGCTCGGGGTCTCTATGTAGCAATAGGCGGACTTGGCCAAGTGAGCCTTCCTGTAGCAGCAAACACTTTTTCCCTCTGAAAACTACCTACACACGATACCGGTAGGTATATTTCAAGTTGTGCTTTTTAAAGGTTGTTATAACAATGGCTTTGTGGTTATTCTATCTTTCTACCAGTAGCTTTAGTTTAGTTACATAGGATCAAAACAAGCCTATTGGCACTTTGGCGGAGCAAGCAATGACTACAATTGTACTAGCTACTTACTACAAATAATGTATGCTACATGAGAGCTGGCTAATGGCAGGAAAAGACGCCGCCATGATTCGACCAGTCCATTTCAATGGAACTAATGGCACCTGCCAACGCAAATGTCATGAAGACACAACCGTACACAAGCAGGGAATATGAGCCCAATGTTTCTTTCGTTGGAATCCATATGGAAACTTGCAGGAAACGTCTGAAATAGACGGCGGGAAGCAGCAATGACAACGGGACACTGGTCATGGCCCCAATCAAGGCAACGAGGTCCTTGAAGAAAGGAACCGCATTGGCTACCACAAAGGCCAGCACGGACATGCCACCAGTCAGACACATCCAACGTATTCTCGGTTTCTCATTCAAGCTGCACGTTCTAATGTTGCTGAAGAAGAGACGATCCATCGAGGCGCAAATGGCCTGTGAATTGATGGCATAGGATACCACGACATGAAGCCATAGGAGAAATCCTGCTAATTGCCGATTCCATCCTGGTGGAATAGCATCAAAGAGAAACCCTGGTGGATCTGGTGTTGTACGGTAGGCAATCGTGTCGGTACGTGAGGAGGTCGATAGTGAGAGACAATAAGAAAGCCACGACAACCAACCCAACACATGAACCAAATCTCAACTTACCACTACCAGCGAGCAAAATGATGCCGACATAAACGATTCCAAATGCCGACAGTGAAGCAGCCAAAGTCTGGGGTGCCTTGCTCCGTTCTGCTAGTTCGTGACGAATGTTCAAGAAGAGCTAGCAAAAGAGGCGACTGACTGTAAGTAATGGCACGTTGATCGTAGGCAGGTGAACTAACTAGCAACAACGAAAGAGCATACCTTTTGAGATCCCACGGCAAAACCAATGGATCCCATTGCCGACAGCTTTCGCAGCATGCTCGGTGATTCATCAAAGTCCTCTGGAGAGGCCTCGACATACACGTCGGTTTTGTTTGTGTGGACCGCCCACAAGCACTGACCCACAACGACGAACAAGGCTGATAGTGAAATGATGCTGGCAGCACGACCCAAATTTGCCTAGGGTTCAAAGCGACAGATTGTTTCGTTGCCATACCAACCCAGTGAGCCCAAATGGTGAAAAGATGAAGCATACAGCGTAGGATTCATTCCCCACGATCAATGAAAACATACCATGGTCCTAATCTGCGACACACCATACATGAGCGTAGAAGCCAGTATCCCTGCTTGGGGTATGCATAACCTTTCCTCTCCAACCATGGCAGACACAGCATGAGACATGACCAGAATGTAGTCCCCAAGAACCAGAAAAATGTTGCAATAGAACAAGAACATGACCCAACGCGTGGCTCTTCTTGAGCTGAACATGGCTTGTGTCATTCCAATGAAATCATAGGTTGCCGTGTCATGATGAACTTTGGCATGATCATGCTTGCTGGAGGGAGCAGCAGTGGGCGATGCGGGTATCCGATCCACAATCTCCTCTCCAGCAGCGCTTCCTTGCATGACAATACCAGCGGAAGTACTCGCCGTATCTCCCGTGGTATCATCATCAGTCTGTCCCACACTGGCGTATTTTTTGCTGCGATTCCCTCTATTATTCTTGGGTGAATCCATCATAAGTCCATCCTTGCTGGAAGCGGACAATTCTTCCTCTTCTTGAATCTGCTGCAGTTGTCGTACTTCAAGCTGTCGTTTTTCATAGGCTTCATTTTCTTCGTTCTGCGTCCTTTCCACATAGGCTGCTGCATCGGAGAGAATGGTACCCGCATAAAAATTAATGGGGAGATTGAGAATCAAAAAGCCCAATCCCCACCACCGGCCCAACACCTTGATATCCTCGGGCAAAGCCAGCAACCCTGTTCCCATGCAATCTGCGGTCAACAGGGTAGCGCCCTGCCAGATATTCAAATCGTTGGCCGAGGGGTCTTCGTAGTTGGATGTGACCGAAAAGAGACTGTCATGCCGAGCCAACATGCGGTCGCGGACACTCGTCATCACCGACGAGTCTCGGCTAATCGGTTCATCGGCAAAGGTATCATCGGTGGCAGGACAATCGTCGCTGGTGCCTGTAGTGGCGGGGGTATAGCCAGAAGATCGCGGCATGATGGAACCAACAACTTCCCAATCGATCTGCGCTACTTTGTCTACTTTCTCAAAAGTTATGCAGCAGGGACAGATGCGTGGGTGTTTTGATATACCGGGCAGACCCCGGTGATCTCTGACCCCGTTTATTGTGGTGTCGTTGGTTGGTTTTGGTTGGTTTTTTATCCTTAGGGTTAGGTTTACCTCTAAACTCCCGTAAGTACCACGACTTTCTCAGACGGAAAATCTAGCGTCTCACGTTGCACACCCTCTAAACTCCGTAAGCTACCACGCCTCTTTCTCAGACGGAAAAATCTAACGTCTCAGTTGCACACCTCTAAACTCCCGGTAGAGTGTAGTGTCAAGCACGGACAAAAACTCAAGGTTTCGCCTCTTCTCCATGACGGCAACGGTACTTCCATCTGGTTGTTATTAGTAATAGGCGAGACGAACCTTGACAATGCTGCGACAATCCCGGCGGTCAGATCACTCTCGAACAAAGTCTCCGCAGGGATTGAGAGAAGCAAACAGCACTGATTCCACGGACAATGATAATCGGGGCAAATACACCTATCCACGACGACGAGAAGGTTTCTGGAATAACCCAATGAATGCCGTGGCCATTTTTGCTGGGTCGTTTGCCTTTGCTGCAAGCTTGACCATGGGCGTGATGAATGCCCGAGCTGACGGTGCAGCAACTTCGGTTTGGAGCCGCATGTTACTGGGTAGACCTCATATGCCAGAGGATACAGGGAATCAACTGCTTGGCCCTGGTAGTCTATTGCTCAACAGCAAGTCGAGTCAAGAAACTGTCCCTTTACTCATCATGGGATTGCCTCGATCTGGGTCAGAATCTATTCATAACTATTTTACCTGCAACAAAATCAAATCTTCCCATTATTGCTGCGATACAGAGAAATCTTTAGCAGGACAACCTGCCCGATCACAGTTCCCTTGTCGCAAAGATCAAGTCACTTGTGGATCATGTGTCTTGAAGAACATGAAATCAGAGCGTCCTCCTTTCCAAGGCTGTGGAGACTACTATGTCTGGTCCCAATTTGACGTCGAGACCACAGAGCCCTACTCATGGTTCTTGCCACAGCACAAAACTCTTCCACTGATTCATGAAGCATACCCCAATGCTGCTTTCATCCTCAACACTCGAAAAGATGCTGGAACCTGGGCTGATTCAGTGTTGCACTGGAACTCGGTAACGCAGCGTTGTTCAAGAGTTTTAACCTGGAAGTACTGAAAGCTCGGATGAAACTGATCCAACAACAACTCCCTCAAAGAAGGTCACTTATGATCATTGATGAAGGAGCTCAGGAATCTCTGGACCGAGCCAATGAGGTGGAGAACCTCAAGAAGAAACGAAAGCTCTTGATGACAGTCTATGATCGACACATGAAGAAAATTCGAAAGTGGGCCGAGGATTACGGCCATCCACTCATGGAAATCAATGTGGACGATCCCCAGACTGGCAACGATTTGGCCGAGGCATTCAAAATGTCACAGGGTTGTTGGAAGTTTGATGCGATGCACTTGACAATGACTGGAAGAACTTTACTTTTCCATTTTAGGACGCCGGTTGGTTGCTCGGGGTCTCTATGTAGCAATAGGCGGACTTGGCCAAGTGAGCCTTCCTGTAGCAGCAAACACTTTTTCCCTCTGAAAACTACCTACACACGATACCGGTAGGTATATTTCAAGTTGTGCTTTTTAAAGGTTGTTATAACAATGGCTTTGTGGTTATTCTATCTTTCTACCAGTAGCTTTAGTTTAGTTACATAGGATCAAAACAAGCCTATTTGCACTTTGGCGGAGCAAGCAATGACTACAATTGTACTAGCTACTTACTACAAATAATGTATGCTACATGAGAGCTGGCTAATGGCAGGAAAAGACGCCGCCATGATTCGACCAGTCCATTTCAATGGAACTAATGGCACCTGCCAACGCAAATGTCATGAAGACACAACCGTACACAAGCAGGGAATATGAGCCCAATGTTTCTTTCGTTGGAATCCATATGGAAACTTGCAGGAAACGTCTGAAATAGACGGCGGGAAGCAGCAATGACAACGGGACACTGGTCATGGCCCCAATCAAGGCAACGAGGTCCTTGAAGAAAGGAACCGCATTGGCTACCACAAAGGCCAGCACGGACATGCCACCAGTCAGACACATCCAACGTATTCTCGGTTTCTCATTCAAGCTGCACGTTCTAATGTTGCTGAAGAAGAGACGATCCATCGAGGCGCAAATGGCCTGTGAATTGATGGCATAGGATACCACGACATGAAGCCATAGGAGAAATCCTGCTAATTGCCGATTCCATCCTGGTGGAATAGCATCAAAGAGAAACCCTGGTGGATCTGGTGTTGTACGGTAGGCAATCGTGTCGGTACGTGAGGAGGTCGATAGTGAGAGACAATAAGAAAGCCACGACAACCAACCCAACACATGAACCAAATCTCAACTTACCACTACCAGCGAGCAAAATGATGCCGACATAAACGATTCCAAATGCCGACAGTGAAGCAGCCAAAGTCTGGGGTGCCTTGCTCCGTTCTGCTAGTTCGTGACGAATGTTCAAGAAGAGCTAGCAAAAGAGGCGACTGACTGTAAGTAATGGCACGTTGATCGTAGGCAGGTGAACTAACTAGCAACAACGAAAGAGCATACCTTTTGAGATCCCACGGCAAAACCAATGGATCCCATTGCCGACAGCTTTCGCAACATGCTCGGTGATTCATCAAAGTCCTCTGGAGAGGCCTCGACATACACGTCGGTTTTGTTTGTGTGGACCGCCCACAAGCACTGACCCACAACGACGAACAAGGCTGATAGTGAAATGATGCTGGCAGCACGACCCAAATTTGCCTAGGGTTCAAAGCGACAGATTGTTTCGTTGCCATACCAACCCAGTGAGCCCAAATGGTGAAAAGATGAAGCATACAGCGTAGGATTCATTCCCCACGATCACTGAAAACATACCATGGTCCTAATCTGCGACACACCATACATGAGCGTAGAAGCCAGTATCCCTGCTTGGGGTATGCATAACCTTTCCTCTCCAACCATGGCAGACACAGCATGAGACATGACCAGAATGTAGTCCCCCAGAACCAGAAAAATGTTGCAATAGAACAAGAACATGACCCAACGCGTGGCTCTTCTTGAGCTGAACATGGCTTGTGTCATTCCAATGAAATCATAGGTTGCCGTGTCATGATGAACTTTGGCATGATCATGTTGCTGGAGGGAGCAGCAGTGGGCGATGCGGGTATCCGATCCACAATCTCCTCTCCAGCAGCGCTTCCTTGCATGACAATACCAGCGGAAGTACTCGCCGTATCTCCCGTGGTATCATCATCAGTCTGTCCCACACTGGCGTATTTTTTGCTGCGATTCCCTCTATTTTCTTGGGTGAATCCATCATAAGTCCATCCTTGCTGGAAGCGGACAATTCTTCCTCTTCTTGAATCTGCTGCAGTTGTCGTACTTCAAGCTGTCGTTTTTCATAGGCTTCATTTTCTTCGTTCTGCGTCCTTTCCACATAGGCTGCTGCATCGGAGAGAATGGTACCCGCATAAAAATTAATGGGGAGATTGAGAATCAAAAAGCCCAATCCCCACCACCGGCCCAACACCTTGATATCCTCGGGCAAAGCCAGCAACCCTGTTCCCATGCAATCTGCGGTCAACAGGGTAGCGCCCTGCCAGATATTCAAATCGTTGGCCGAGGGGTCTTCGTAGTTGGATGTGACCGAAAAGAGACTGTCATGCCGAGCCAACATGCGGTCGCGGACACTCGTCATCACCGACGAGTCTCGGCTAATCGGTTCATCGGCAAAGGTATCATCGGTGGCAGGACAATCGTCGCTGGTGCCTGTAGTGGCGGGGGTATAGCCAGAAGATCGCGGCATGATGGAACCAACAACTTCCCAATCGATCTGCGCTACTTTGTCTACTTTCTCAAAAGTTATGCAGCAGGGACGATGCGTGGGTGTTTTGTTTTGTGGGCGTTTTGGTTGAAGACTTGAAGTGGAGTGAAAAAGAACAATTTCAACACGAACCCTACCGTACCTACCGTATGCAGCATTTGTTGAAAAGGTGTGAACTTGAACGCACAATTTCTCTAATTTAATCAATATCCTTCCAGCTCTACTGTCTAGTAGACTGGCTATTCGTTTCGTTTTCTCTTTCTCTCTCGTTCAG
>CAICTM010000461.1:0-25492 GCA_903772945.1 Seminavis robusta | reverse complement strand
CTACCACGCCACTTTCTCAGATGGAAAAATCTACGTCTCATGTTGCACACCTTAAACTCCCGTAAGCTACCAAGCCACTTTCTCACACAGAAAAATCTAATGACACTACCTTCACCAAACTTCAACAATATTACTATGCTGGCCCATCTTTTAATCAGCTCGCACGGTATATCTATTACACCTTCGGTGTCCTTTTTTTGTGGGCGTTTTGGTTGAAGACTTGAAGTGGAGTGAAAAAGAACAATTTCAACACGAACCCTACCGTACCTACCGTATGCAGCATTAAGGGAGCTATCGCCAACTACTGAGTTGGCCTGTTGCGGATTTTGTTGTTTGGGTGGTCAATCAATCAATCAATGGTTGGTCCTCGTTTTAGGGTTACAGGCTAACCATACCGTACCGGACCATCCAACGGTTTTCACTCAGGCTCTAAAACAAAAATTGAAATTTCCACGCCTGAGCACTGTTTGAAACATGCCCTTAAACATGCCCTTATATAAACACGCCTTTAAAAAATACCCCTAATGCCTCGAAACATGCCCTTAAGCCTTCATTGAACACCATAGAACTCCCTTATCACGAATGAACAATGCCCTTATATGAACATGCCCTTGAAACATGCTCTTAAATCTGAAACATGCCCTTAAACATGCCCTTTTAAATAAACATGCCCTTCATGCCCTTAAAACATGCCCTTAGAAAGAACCAGTCGTGGTCGTTTTAAAGTCTGATGAAAACCGTCGGACAGTCCTGTACTCATCATAAGTAAAAGGTAGATATACATTAGCGGTGCGGCCAGATGTTAACCCAACTCCACTCCTCATACCGACACGACTCCTCCGCTGGCTAAGAGGTTGCTTGGTAGCTCTAGCAGTCATGCTAACTGCATAGCTAAGGCTCTCAGCAGGAGGAGCATTTGGGATGAAACTGGGCATTGAGCTGGGGAAGGAGCTGCCCAGGAGAAATGCTATAGAGATGTCACTGACTGCGAAGCTGAGGCTAGCTAGCTTGCTCAGGTCAGCAGGGGAGGTACAACCAGGACCAGGGCTGGAACTAGTAGGCGGGGGAAGGAGCTAGGAAAACTGCTAAAGAGCCATGTCAGTAGCTGGGAGGGTTGTGCAATCCACTGTCATGCCTTTTTGCTATTTCTGTTTCCGTAGTTGGCGCCACCGGAGGCATCTTGTTTTTTAAAAGGGATACCGGCACTGTTGCTTGCTAAAGAGGGTCCAACCCGACACACACTGCGGTACACGTGTACCAGGTTCGGTACTTGCTATCTCGACCTTGGTGGTGGTGGTGATGGTGGTGTAAAAGAGCGACTGCTAAATATTGAGATGTGGTTGTACATGTCACTACTTTCTACTTTTTGCAGGACGCTACCGGTACCAACCGGTATGCATACCTGCCACCCCCTGGCTGCACTGCAACGCTACGGTATGAGTGGATGTGCATTGCAACTTGCTGTCTCGTCCTGGCCTCTGGCTACCGGTACCACCCAATCCTTAGAACACAGATTTGATGGCGGTACTAGTACCAGGATGCACTACACAGTGCACTACCATAGTAGCTAGTTTCAACATGTTACCGTAGCTCTGAACTATATAATTGATTCTGAAGTTCATCATTGACCCGAAACAATTGAATTCATGCTTCAATCATGACATGATGGCACAGTGCCGCATGACATGGTTGGACTGCGCTGCACCGCGATCGCGCAGCCGTATTAGCCAGTTGTAGGTCCGGAGACAATAGCCATGGTATTAATATACCGTAGCAAGGCTGGTGGAGGTTTCGCACGAAGGGCAGCACTTCTTCCTCCCGCTGAGAGGCAATGGTGGGGTCGAGTACAGAATATTTTACAGTGCAAAGGGAAATTTGCGAACCGACTTGCCAACCTTTTCACCATCGCCGATGTACATGTCCAAAAATGCCAAGCTATGGCGAACTTTTGGACAATCACAATACACTACGCTCTGTACGTGACCAATCAAAGGTCAAAACTGTCAATCAAGGTCTTCCGGCTTAGAAAAGAGAGCAATAACTTCGCACCTTCGGTGCAACCGTAAGTTGTTGCGCTCACCTTCTGGTCTCGAGTAAGCACTGCACAGGTTTATGCCTCCACTAACTAAATACCTAAGGGCAGTGTGCACTAGCTAACTGCCGTTTTCCCCTTGTTTAGAGCTATAATGTGGTACCACATCACCCAATCGGTTTGTCGACTTGCTCGTGGGTGCTTCGCCAAGAGCAAGGTTTCACAAATTCATCGCTAACGACAATCCTCCCATTGCCTCCAACAGCACCAAAACTTTCGTCGCCTCCCCTTCGCCAAGGATGCACCACCATTGCTACTAAAACACCAATACACAATTTCAGAATTTCTGGCTAAGATTTACGAGTTCGCTGTATGCTAGCTAGCTGACACCACACTTTTAAACACCAGCAAGATGAAGTGGCGGGCTCTATTGAGATCAAGAGGAGGGGGGGGGGGGAGGAGGGGGGGGGGGGGGGGGATGAGCATGTCAAGGTTCTTGACGACACCATCAACGTGTCGAACAGAAGGGCAGGAATAGCTCCCAAGAAACCGACGTTAACCATTAGGACTGGGTCCTCCAAAGAAGGCGATGGCATGCCTAGAATCAACATGGGCTTAACCATGGCTGAGCTTCAGGACGAGGCCATGGCCCGTGGAATCGAAAGACAGTTTCTCCCGTCAAACAAGAAAGATCTTCTCGAGTTTCTGGTGGACGGTTCCATTTATCTTCGAAAGACAAAGACTTGGATGGATGTCGAGCGACTCAAGGGGAAGATGGCCGCTGACTGCAGGCGAATCGAAGAGCGAAAGTACAGCAAGGACGAAGCCATTAACGAGAGCCGAGAGGAAGTCTCGACAACCAGGGAGGTTGCAAAGGCCTCCATCAGAGACGAAAGAGCCTCCATGCGAGAGATCAAGACGGCCATCCGAGAGGTCAGGCAACACCATTACCGCAACAACACCAACATAACCGAAGAAGGCTTGCCGGTAGATATCACTGGCAGGGTAGTCCCACCACCACCGGATGCTGACGAACGGAAATCAACTGCTACTAGTATCGCAACGTCGGTTTACGACAACAAGACGCCCCCTTGTGATAACACGGCATCCATGAGTCGGTCGACAACTGCCGATGATGATACCGGGGTTGAAGACGTCTTCCCGCCCGTAGTCAACGAACGTCGTGCCGATGTGAGTGTAGTGGATATGCCCAATACCGTTAATTGGAACCGAGAACAAAGCACGATGGATCTGAGCTCTATTCAATCTCCAAGGACAAGTCGATACAGAGGTCACAGTTTCAAACTCGCAAACCGAAGCATCTCTTTCCACAGTACAGCACAAGACGATACTGTCATGGACAACTTCATGAAGCTTTTTCCGCTTTGCACCAACAATGTTTGCAGAACTGGAGGAGTTTCAACATCAAGAGAGAAGGACGTGGGCATCTCTCTGCTTAAAGGTGGAGGCTCTATATGTTGTGAGCTCTACAACTGAGTTCCGATATGCATACATATACCGGGATCTTTCGATCCTTGCTTCTCCAGTTCATCTACAGATAGATCTCGTCGATCTATCTTCCTGAAGTCATGGTTGGCCCTGGAGGCTTTCCCACTTTACTAAACTATGGACCTTCATCCGTCATTCATTTGCTCCATCCGTCGCTCCTTGCATTCATCTCCTCGACCTAACTTCCAACCTTTGTAGTTGCATCATCTAGACGACCATTGTCCTCGTTCCTCGTACACCTGGCCATCTGATGATGATCGGATAACCATCTGATTTGAGTCACAATCCCCAATCACGAACCGTGATTGTGGATCCCGAGTCGTCTGTCCGTCATACGAAAATACCTTTCTACACCCTTCCTGTTTTCGCGATGATGGCAGGACCTTCTTACCAACTCAAACCAATTGCTCCTTGTCTCCTGTTATTTTCGGTGCATGTCTGTCGAGGGTCTCGACGTTGACATTCTTGGTTCCAATGTCGCTCACGTTGTCTTCCGAGCGAACAAAATCAATCTTCACTAGGCCGTCCTGCTGCATTTGATTCACGTAGTGCCACCTCGTATCCATTTGCCTTGTTCGACTTGCACTTGTCTTGTTCTCTGACATAAAGATAGCACCTACGTTATCGATCTTCACTTGCACAGGTAGTTCCACTTGATCTGTAGGAACTTCAGAATCTGCGCGATGAACGGGACTTCTCGACTGCTTCGCCACACGCGTAGAACTCAGCTTCGGAACTCGACCATGCTACGACCTTCTGTAGCTTGACCTCCAGTGAATGAGCACACCTTCGAGAAAGATCATCATGGACGTGACTGATCTTCTTTGTTCTTGTCTCCGGCCCAATCCGAATCCGAGAATACTTCCAATTTCCACGGTCCTCGTTCTTCTCTGGTCTCATCAAAGTCCACGGTTCCTTGAGTCCAACACGTACTTTACAAGCGTAGCATTTCTTTGTAAGCTGCCGCGTTGCGCATCCCAAGACTTAGCTAGTCTCGTACTGCTTCGAGATTTCTGGCCTTGAATGCTTGATAGGTACATGAGCTACTACTCCTGTTCGATATCGCTCTGTTGTTCTTCAGCATCATTCACTCTGTTCGTCTGTCTTTACTATTCCGAGTCCAGCGTTCCCGCAGTCTTGTTCTTGGTAGCTTCTGTACCTTCCTACCGAATGTGGTTTGAATCTCTTAATCATGTGGGGTTGTCCCACCCATGCGCATCCTTTCGGGGATTCATCCGAATCTCACAGCTCAGGTAGTCCGTGAGTTGTACTCTATGGTCATGTTCAAGCCTCGATCTTTAATCCCTTGAAGCACTTCCTTTATATCGTCTTCTTCTCCAATGGTGAGTTGTCATCCACGTAACATAGAATCGCATATCTTTTCCCATTCTTTGTTCCGCATGAAGAGGCATGGATCACTAGAACATGTAACGAATCCTAAGTCTTCCAGGACACTCGCAAATTCAAGTAGTACTGTCGTGCGCTCTGGCAAAGCACCATAGATGGTCTTGTCCAGTATGACACATTCGTCGTCTTGGTGTTCTAGTCCTTTTGGGCAGTCCATGTAGATGACTACGTCCATGTCTCCATGTAGGAATGCTGTCTCAATATCGAAGATAATTGCTTTCGCTCTTCCCATCTTCTTTAGTAGTAGAATCAAGATGATGCGGAAGGTGATGTCGTTAGCCACCGGACTGTAGATGTTGTCAAAATCAATTCCGGGACCTGACTGTGTCCGCAGGCCACCAATCTTGCTCTGAATCTTCCATTCCGTTGATTTCCAGCACCCATTTGTGTTTGAAACATCGTCTCCCTTCCCATTCTTGATCTCTTGATCTTGCGCCAGACCTTGAGTTTCTCCATCTTGTCTAGCTCGCCTTTGATCGCCTCCCTCCACTTCTCTCGCTGAAATGGTTCCGGGTGGTCCCAAGCTTCCTCGAACGTGCTTTGCTTTGGTGAACAGATACTTGTACTTTGCTGGATCCTGAATCCTTGGGTCATATGCGAGAGTCTCTTGATCAATGGATGCCTGTCCTAGTCCTCCGTCAAATCTACTTTCTGCTGCCGTGTACCCAACTCCATCCAGTCTTCATGTGCGTTCCCAAAACGTTCTGTCATTGGAATCGTCGAAAAGTTTCCATTTCTGTCATTGGCGTGATTCCGGTTGTTCGTGCTGAGCTGTTATCTTCTCTCCTCCTTCGGATGCATCGTCCGAAAGTGCTTGCATGAGGGAGCCCCCGTCATGAGGTTGTACCGCCGCTAGCTTGTCCAGTGTCTGTAGGGCCTGGGGGTTGTAGCTCGCACTGAGTTTCTGTAGTTTCCCGCGTTGCCTTGGATAGTTTGGGTCGCGACCGGGTCAGGTGGTTTGGCTGTTGGGATCGCGAGAACTTTATTAATCTTCTTTGGTTTCTAGTGTGATTGCTCCTGCTTTGGTAGTCTTCGTGGGCTTAAGGAGCAGATCATGAGAGTTCGACTCCCGGTTTTCTGTAGGTAGGACGCTGAGGAGTTTGTCTTTTCCAATATGTGTGAGTTCTTCTGCTGTTGCTGGGTAGACCCATACCCTTCCATTCGGCATACGTTCTTGTCCATCCAGATCACATCGCGTGTGAGTACTTGTGCTCCTGTTGCGATATTGTACATCTTGTACGTGTCTGCATGTGATTCCGTGCTCTTCCAAGATAAGCATAGGTAATCCACGATCTTGTAGTTTTCCCTTGATCTTTCCAACAAACTTGACGTATCCAACTTCTCCGAATCGTCGCAACTTGGGATAATTGTGGAATGTCTTCTCCATAGAACATACGAAGCTTGGATTGTCATGAGATCTGACTGTAGTACATTTTCAACGTCAAGTGACGTGCATGACTGCATCTCCGAGAGAAACTTTCGTTGCTTCTCATCAAAACCGGCTTCGTGGAACATGGCCGAATTCGATCGGTGCCTACTGCAATCCATCGTTCTACCTTTCCGTTCTGTTGAGGCGTATCTCGTCCAGTTAGCTCAAACTTAACCCGTCTCAAACATGGTTCAATCGCGTTTTCACATTCCGTCATCAGCTTCTTGTTCTCTCCTGCATCGTCCATCCGGATGTAGTGTACTGGAGTGCCCCTGCGATCCATCACTCGAATGAAGTTCTGACTTTAAGGATGACATCGCGTTTGGTCTGAATGATCCTACTCCATCGCATACTGGTAGCATCATCAATGATCGCCAGCCAATACTTTCCTCCCTTGGTAGACGTGCCTTCATCCACAGACGAGGTATCTATAAAAATTCGTTCTCCAGGGATCTCTGATGTCGTTGAAGTCTCCTTGGCTACGGGTGCTTGCTTTGCTCGTCCTGCTCCACAGTGAGAACATGGTTCCAATGTCCCTGTGAGCTTCACCCGTACTGATGTGCTATCCTGCGTAGTGCGGCTTCACTCGCATGTCCCAGCTTCCTTGTGGAGGTCATTGATTTTCCAGTACTTCACCTTACTTGGCTGTTCCACTTTGGCGTATCGCTGTACTGCGAGTCTCTTTCAGATCGCTTCCGTGCCGTTCATCGTGCCGCGTAATTGCTCTCTTGTGGCATGTTCCTGTGGAAAGAGATCAATGCCGCAAAGATATCCGTCTTTGGTTGAGTTAATTTTATCAAGACTATTCGTTTGTTGCGTTGCGTCAAAGACAATCTTGGTTCCTTTATTCGAGATGCTCCACCCTTCTGGATTGCCTTGACCAAACTAAATAAACATACACCCAGGTTAGGGGACATACTTGTAATCCAACAGTGTCAAGTCATACTCGTACCATCACGTTGCATTGCCGTTAACTTGATCGTCCTTTCTTTACTGCTCGGATCTTGTCTCCACTTCCAACCTTGATCCTTCATCAATTTCTTCCACTCAGTCATTCCATCGTCCACTTTGCCCATATGAGTTGATGCGCCACTGTCTGCAATCCATGTGCTCCGGCTGAAACCTTCTCCTGACCTCATGGTGAAACATACTCATCGCTTCCTTCATTACCTTGTAATCTGCCAGCGCTTCTTCCTTTGCCTGTCGAACTTTCCGACTTGCCACGCTTTAGCTGAGCCACATTACGTGACGCTGGTGGGAAGTATGGTAACTGACGGATGATCACCTGCATTCCTGTCTGCACGTTGGCGTCCACAAAGTGACTCACTTGTCCTTGTGTGACTAGGCCGGCATTCAGTAACATGTCTATGCCGGGGGAGTTCTCGATCAACGATCGGTGCAGTCCATCTCGTTGGTACTGAAAAGTTGATGCGTCAATCCTTGTAGTAACGTGGAATCTTGGGATACCATCGTTAGGGTGATCACTCCTGCAAGTTCAAACGCACTTGCCAATAGTTTTGCCCGATCTTCTGCCATCCAGGTCCGTCCTTGGTATACTGACCCACATAAACATCAAAAGCCCTTCCCACTTTCGTTCGCGGTGGCTCGTGCCTAGAATAGTTTGAGGATGAGCTCGTCTCTGATCACTACCAGTCGTCTGGACTGTGTCGTCCACTCCCAACAAGCATATGTCAGCAGCTCGCCCATTGACTTTGCGACGTTGTTGTTCACGGTAAATGCGATCGGCTGCGACCCTTGGGATACCAATAGTTCCGTAGGATAGAGTTTCGCACTGAAAATCTTCCTCTCCGAGCATCATACTCTGTGGGTAATCCTTCCTTCTTCATTTGTTTGATTGCCTCGTTGCGCCTGCGTCTGCTTGTCTGCTCACGAGCACGTGACCAGAATCAAGCGCTTCCACCGTACAATCACTGGCCATGGGTTGTGCGAATCCGCTTCTCCCAACAGTGGCATATCCACGAGTACCTTCCAATCCCATTGTATTGAGCATGTGCGACCATCTCCGTTACATACTTCACTTCTATTTCGGGAATGCTGAATGCCGTGAACCGAACATTCTGCGTTTCCTTTCCTTCGCGACGTTTGGTCCGCGCTTTATTTGCACGTTAACATACCCCTGCGATTGTTGTCGTGTCTGGAGTCCAATCGCGAAAGAGCAACACACTGCTGGCCCAACCTAGCACTTCCGCCTGGAGCTCCACGAGATGGGGGTTGTTCTGTATCTTGTATGGCATCATCCTCAGCAACCATCTGAACTGTTCGAAGTTTCCGACCAGTTGCTTCATCTCTGGGCTCGAGTGCCCTTCCCATATTCTTCGGGGATTAGTTGGCATGCTTCTTCCGCGATTCTCCTCCACTGTATACCACCTTTGTGTGAATCGTCCAATTCACCATCCTTCGGTTGCTGGTTCATGGGATGTCGGTTGTTCAATGGGATTGGATGTTTGCTGTCTTCATCCTGTGTCGACTCCAACCTCGGTCAGCTGTCCTCTAGCCGTTCCGGGCATCTTGGAATCTGTTCGCCATCTTTTACTTCTTCGTCGTCTTCGCTCAAACAGCTGTAGTAGTTGTCGTCTTCGTAGATTGTGGGCGAATTTGTCGTTCGTTGTTTCTCCTCTTCTCAGAAATTCTTTTTTGTAGCCTTTTGCTTTAATCGTGGAGTGTTTCGCTGTCGGAATCTCCTGCTCTCTGTTTCGAGGACAGATAGGTAACGCTGGGTTCTGTTGTATGTGACTGATTTTTCTTTAGTCAGTCGTTGTTGTTTTTCTTGGAGATTTGGGTATTGTCATCTCTCTCTTTTCCCTACCACGCCACTTTCTCAGATGGAAAAATCTAACGTCTCATGTTGCACACCTCTAAACTCCCGTAAGCTACCACGCCACTTTCTCACACAGAAAAATCTAATGACACTACCTTCATCCAAACTTCAACAATATTACTATGCTGGCCCATCTTTTAAGTCAGCTCGCACGGTATATCTATTACACCTCCGGTGTCCTTTTTTTGTGGGCGTTTTGGTTGAAGACTTGAAGTGGAGTGAAAAAGAACAATTTCAACACGAACCCTACCGTACCTACCGTATGCAGCATTAAGGGAGCTATCGCCAACTACTGAGTTGGCCTGTTGCGGATTTTGTTGTTTGGTGTGTCAATCAATCAATCAATGGTTGGTCCTCGTTTTAGGGTTACAGGCTAACCATACCGTACCGGACCATCCAACGGTTTTCACTCAGGCTCTAAAACAAAAATTGAAATTTCCACGCCTGAGCACTGTTTGAAACATGCCCTTAAACATGCCCTTATATAAACACGCCTTTAAAAAATACCCCTAATGCCTCGAAACATGCCCTTAAGCCTTCATTGAAACACCATAGAACATGCCCTTATCACGAATGAACATGCCCTTATATGAACATGCCCTTGAAACATGCTCTTAAATCTGAAACATGCCCTTAAACATGCCCTTTTAAATAAACATGCCCTTTTAAAACATGCCCTTAGAATGAGAACCAGTCGTGGTCGTTTTAAAGTCTGAGTGAAAACCGTCGGACAGTCCTGTACTCATCATACAGTAAAAGGTAGATTATACTATTATGCGGTGTCGGCCAGATGTAACCCAACTCCACTCCTCATACCGACACGACTCCTCCGCTGGCTAAGAGGGTTGCTTGGTAGCTCTAGCAGTCATGCTAACTGCATAGCTAAGGCTCTCAGCAGGAGGAGCATTTGGGATGAAACTGGGCATTGAGCTGGGGAAGGAGCTGCCCAGGAGAAATGCTATAGAGATGTCACTGACTGCGAAGCTGAGGCTAGCTAGCTTGCTCAGGTCAGCAGGGGAGGTACAACCAGGACCAGGGCTGGAACTAGTAGGCGGGGGAAGGAGCTAGGAAAACTGCTAAAGAGCCATGTCAGTAGCTGGGAGGGTTGTGCAATCCACTGTCATGCCTTTTTGCTATTTCTGTTTCCGTAGTTGGCGCCACCGGAGGCATCTTGTTTTTTAAAAGGGATACCGGCACTGTTGCTTGCTAAAGAGGGTCCAACCCGACACACACTGCGGTACACGTGTACCAGGTTCGGTACTTGCTATCTCGACCTTGGTGGTGGTGGTGATGGTGGTGTAAAAGAGCGACTGCTAAATATTGAGATGTGGTTGTACATGTCACTACTTTCTACTTTTTGCAGGACGCTACCGGTACCAACCGGTATGCATACCTGCCACCCCCTGGCTGCACTGCAACGCTACGGTATGAGTGGATGTGCATTGCAACTTGCTGTCTCGTCCTGGCCTCTGGCTACCGGTACCACCCAATCCTTAGAACACAGATTTGATGGCGGTACTAGTACCAGGATGCACTACACAGTGCACTACCATAGTAGCTAGTTTCAACATGTTACCGTAGCTCTGAACTATATAATTGATTCTGAAGTTCATCATTGACCCGAAACAATTGAATTCATGCTTCAATCATGACATGATGGCACAGTGCCGCATGACATGGTTGGACTGCGCTGCACCGCGATCGCGCAGCCGTATTAGCCAGTTGTAGGGTCCGGAGACAATAGCCATGGTATTAATATATGACATGGGTGGTACCGTAGCAAGGCTGGTGGAGGTTTCGCACGAAGGGCAGCACTTCTTCCTCCCGCTGAGGCAATGGTGGGGTCGAGTACAGAATATTTTACAGTGCAAAGGGAAATTTGCGAACCGACTTGCCAACCTTTTCACCATCGCCGATGTACATGTCCAAAAATGCCAAGCTATGGCGAACTTTTGGACAATCACAATACACTACGCTCTGTACGTGGCCAATCAAAGGTCAAAACTGTCAATCAAGGTCTTCCGGCTTAGAAAATAGAGCAATAACTTCGCAGCTTCGGTGCAACCGTAAGTTGTTGCGCTCACCTTCTGGTCTCGAGTAAGCACTGCGCAGGTTTATGCCTCCACTAACTAAATACCTAAGGGCAGTGTGCACTAGCTAACTGCCGTTTTCCCCTTGTTTAGAGCTATAATGTGGTACCACATCACCCAATCGGTTTGTCGACTTGCTCGTGGGTGCTTCGCCAAGAGCAAGGTTTCACAAATTCATCGCTAACGACAATCCTCCCATTGCCTCCAACAGCACCAAAACTTTCGTCGCCTCCCCTTCGCCAAGGATGCACCACCATTGCTACTAAAACACCAATACACAATTTCAGAATTTCTGGCTAAGATTTACGAGTTCGCTGTATGCTAGCTAGCTGACACCACACTTTTAAACACCAGCAAGATGAAGTGGCGGCGTCTATTGAGGATCAAGAAGAAGGATGAGCATGTCAAGGTTCTTGACGACGCCATCAACGTGTCGAACAGAAGGGCAGGAATAGCTCCCAAGAAACCGACGTTAACCATTAGGACTGGGTCCTCCAAAGAAGGCGATGGCATGCCTAGAATCAACATGGGCTTAACCATGGCTGAGCTTCAGGACGAGGCCATGGCCCGTGGAATCGAAAGACAGTTCCTCCCGTCAAACAAGAAAGATCTTCTCGAGTTTCTGGTGGACGGTTCCATTTATCTTCGAAAGACAAAGACTTGGATGGATGTCGAGCGACTCAAGGGGAAGATGGCCGCTGACTGCAGGCGAATCGAAGAGCGAAAGTACAGCAAGGACGAAGCCATTAACGAGAGCCGAGAGGAAGTCTCGACAACCAGGGAGGTTGCAAAGGCCTCCATCAGAGACGAAAGAGCCTCCATGCGAGAGATCAAGACGGCCATCCGAGAGGTCAGGCAACACCATTACCAGCAACAACACCAACATAAACCGAAAGAAGGCTTGCCGGTAGATATCACTGGCAGGGTAGTCCCACCACCACCGGATGCTGACGAACGGAAATCAACTGCTACTAGTATCGCAACGTCGGTTTACGACAACAAGACGCCCCCTTGTGATAACACGGCATCCATGAGTCGGTCGACAACTGCCGATGATGATACCGGGGTTGAAGACGTCTTCCCGCCCGTAGTCAACGAACGTCGTGCCGATGTGAGTGTAGTGGATATGCCCAATACCGTTAATTGGAACCGAGAACAAAGCACGATGGATCTGAGCTCTATTCAATCTCCAAGGACAAGTCGATACAGAGGTCACAGTTTCAAACTCGCAAACCGAAGCATCTCTTTCCACAGTACAGCACAAGACGATACTGTCATGGACAACTTCATGAAGCTTTTTCCGCTTTGCACCAACAATGTTTGCAGAACTGGAGGAGTTTCAACATCAAGAGAGAAGGACGTGGGCGCTGCCGGGAAGAGTGACTTTGAGAAGGAACAGCAGCTGGCAGAGGTCATCCAAAGACGAAACCAGTGGAAGGAAACTAGAACCAAGGAACAGATGGAATTGCAAGAAAAGTGGGATGCATTTCTTCAGTTTGAGGCTTGGATCATTTCTCCTCCTGAAAAGAACAAGCTATTGAAAGGAAGCATGATGAAAGGATTCACGGTCTGGTGCAGCATTTCATCCGACATGTCCCGTCATCCTCCCAAGCACTTTGATTCCACGTACAAGAACCTCAACGATGCGAATTCTCGGGCACGCTATCTGTTTTATTGGCGAAACCCATGGCGTTTGCCTGCCTATAAGATGGCCGAAGTTGTGTTGATCAAGTCTGACAACTCTGCAATGAGTGGGTGCGCAAGTACGTTCCATTGCGTTCATCCTAATGGCGACAAGTGGATTGTGTCGGTCGTGAACGATTCTACGTTCCGGTACTTGGACAATGCCGTCATGCAGCGTCACGAACTTGACCTCGTTTGAGAGAAAGTTCTTGAGAGAGGATGTCAACTAATAAGCCAGAAGCTTTTTTACCGTTGGCGGTAGAAGGGGCGGGTAGTCTGCCTTGGTTATTCCCTATTCTGTCCTCAATGAAGGGAGGGGTGCCTCGGTTATTTCATTTCGTCGTTGTTGTAGACCAGTTTGTTTTACTTTCGTACATAATACTACGATTTCGGGTGTATGGCGTAGAGCAACTTTTAAAAGAATAAGCCTATACTAAGATACATCTATACCTATGAATTGGATGTTTTTAACATTGTGTAGTCTTTGATTCATCAACAAGTGTATCTTCTGGGGTATGCATACAGCGTACCGTACGCCTGACCCGATGTTGCGATGCTGCCCCCCAGGAGTACGAGGGGCCGGGGCACCCAGCAACAGTCTAGCCGTCAAATGCCTCTGGTTGAGCTTGGGGATCTGCCGCGGCTTTGTCAATTTCATGTGCTTGGCCTCTGCACTGCCACAAAATACGAGCTTAGCTACAACGGCTATTGAGTTTATATGAAGTGGGGAGTGGTTGGATTTCAAAACCCTTGAAGAAGCACTGACCTACCGGTACCTACCCACCAGGTCCAATGTCTGCGTCTTCCGCCTCTCCCTCAGTTTACCCAGCCAAGCGGAATTGTGGAACCTTGCCAGGACCTTCGTTAGGTCAAGTCCTGGAACTACACCAGGACCTTTACGGTACTAACTAAACCAGAACTTGGGCACCGCACTGGGATCTTCTCCTGGACCAACCCCTACCGGTACACTCCAACTGCTAGCTTGCATTCTGGTTTTGGACAGCCACCGGTCGGTACTGGTACTCTCATCAGCAATCTCTCCACTGTCCGTCCCTGTCATTGCACTTCCTTGTCACAGGACAGACTGACAGACGTACGGGACTTGCGAAATGGCCGATTGCAAGCTTTTCGGGCAGCGTGCGGTGCGGTGCACTCGCCATAAGAATCCATTTCGATTGAGCACGGTATTGGCACTTTTGACATATCTTCCCTCTTCGACCCTTTGAGCTCGTCTGCCGGAGCCTAAGAGGAGATACAATCAACTTGCAGCTAGCTAGCTGGTCATCAATAAGGAAGGGAACTGTTGTTGGTGCTTCAGAATTTTATAGGACGCCACCGACCCAAAATCTCTGCCTTTTACATTTTCCCACGCTCGAGATACCCTCTCCACGGTCCTCTAAAAGTCTCTCACAATGGCGGCCAACGCTATTGCTTCTCTGTTAATGGACCGGTTTGTGTCGGCCAGTTCTGCTGATGATGCCCGTTCCTCCTTGGAGCGTATTTTGGAGGCATTGGAAGCCAACAAGCAGCCCCCTCTGGACGATGAGAAGGATGAACCTCCCCGATTGGCTCCTGAAATGATCTGGAGCGACCAAGATATGCTCAACGCCCTTCGCCAAGTCCTTCACACGGGGAATCACAAGCAGAACGACATGGAAGTCCCTGTAGACGAGGGAGCGTCGCTAGTGTGTAAAATCTACATGGAAATGGTCGAACAAGAAGCCAACAAGAGTCCACTACTCGACAAAGACGAGGCTCTTCTGGAGTGTCTTATTGATGTCATTAGCAGCGATCCTTCGAATAATGATGATCCTGATGCTATTACTGTCGTATCCATGTACACTCGTGTCTTGGCACTACAGCTTTTGACCAAACTATGTGTCAAGCGGCCATCCAAAGCCCAAGCACAATTGCTGCAGGCACCCAATGGATTGAATCGTCTCGGGGATCTCCTGCAGGTGCACCAGGAAGAAATCATCCGAAATGAAGCATTGTTGCTGGCTCAGGTTATTGCTGAGTGGCCTTCTTGTGCCAAAATTTGGATGTTTGCGGAAGTGGCGGATCAAGTCATCTTGTTGGCAATCGAAGAGGGTGGGTTGACCGGTGGCAATCTACTGGTTCAGGATTGTTTGGACCTGCTATTCAGGTTGTGGAAACATGATCCCAGCTTGGCAGACCTGGTATTTCAATCCCAGACAATCACCCAGAATCTGCCCCTTTTGTTGGATCTAAGACAAGGAACCGAGTTTCGCAATCCACCCAGTAAAACAAAGACTGCCAAAAAGGACGACGATTTGGACGACATTTTAAAGAGTGCCGAAGACAAGGCTGCCGAGTCAAAAGAGGACGAAGTTGTGGTCCCTCGCTTGACTGGAGCAGAAGAAAAAGTTATTTCAAAGACACTCGATATCTTGTCGCTCTTGCTCGAATCGGATGGACTCAAACAATCTGTTTGGATTCGAGAGTTGCAGTTGTGTTCGTTTACTTGGGAATTGGCATTGGTAGCACCTCCCCCTCCGCAGGTGCCATTCGTCTGCTCCGTGCCATCTCCAACATTGCAACAAAAAGCTCTGGAAACTGTTGCCCTCTACTTCAATGACACAACCACGTTGGAGCGCCATGCTGGACTGGACCGATTATTGTATCTGGTCTGTACTGGTGGATTTGGAACTTCGTTAATGGAGAAAATGGGAATTTCACAAGCTGCTCTGCACGTTATTCGACAAACCGTCAGCGTGGAGTCGGCCAATCAAATGCTCATGTACACCTTGGCACCACCCATGACAATGGGCGACGAAGATGGTGGCAACACACCGCCACCTCCTACCGTAGTCCACAAGCTGTTGAACACTGTGGCAGAAAATCTTACCGCCACCGAAGGAATTGATCCAGAACGTCGCAAGGTTTTCTTGGCTGGAGCCTTGGGAGGACTGTCAGTTTTTCTTACGGATCAAACTAGTCGCGAAGTCATGCTGCGTATTACCACTGGAACAGCTGAGAGCGATGAGGGTGACGATCCTGATGACCCTGCCGAAACTACGACAACAACTAGCCTAGTGGAATCGATACTGCATGCAGTCGGTACAATGGCGGAAACGGAGAATCCTGAAAATCCCTTTCTCTCCACGACGCTGCTTCGCTTCTTGTGTCATTGGACCGTGGAGACGCCTGCGGTTGTTCAGACTATCTTATCGTCGAATCAAAGCAGCATTGTCTTGAGTGCCCTGCTGGGTATCAAAACCAAAACACAAAGTCACAAGAAAGGGGTGGCAGTGTTGGGGAAGCTATTGCTTGGGCTTTCGATGGAGTACATGGGCGAAGACGAAGGCAAGTGCGGGGGGTGGACTCGCGCCAGCATCATGGAATTGATTGCCAAGAAAAGTGGAGGCGTCAGCAAATTCACATCCTCCTTGGAACAGTTCAAATCAGTCAATGATTTTGGTGACACTATGCCATGGTCAGTTTGCAAGCTGGAGTTCAAGGTGTGGTCACAATGGTTCGCAAACTGTGTCCTGTTGGTACGAAAGCGCGTCGTGCAGGAGCTCACGGGTAGCGGAGACGGCGAAGAAGAAGATGAGGAGGACGAGGGACTCGAAGGAAGCATCCCTCGGGATACTGCCGGAAGCGGCAGTGCTCGATCCCTACAAAAGGTCGTTTTCCAGCAATCTAAAGAAATTGACGAGCTGCAACAATCACTTGACACGGCGAACGCGACAATAAAAACCCAGCATCACGATCTGTCTGAGTACAAGCGGCGTGTAGAGAGCGCACCAAGTCAATTGGATACCATGCTAAACGAATACTTGGCAAAGATTGCCGAGCTTGAGAACACTGTCTCAAGTTTGCATGAAAAGAATCGTTTGGATGAAGAGAAACATACCTCAGAATCGAAAGCTCGCGATGATAGGATCGCCCTCCTTGAGAAAGAGTTGGAGGAATCGCGTGCGAGGGAGAAAGAATCACGCGATGAAGCGGACACAGTGCGGGAGGACATGGAATCTCTTAGCCAGGCGTACACCAACCTGGAACAGGAGTACAGGCATCAGCAGCAACAACAGCAAGGAAGGCAAGAAAGTGGTGTATCGTCTACAGAAACAACGACAACAGTCTCGGAGCAGCAGCCGGGTGAACCAGATCAGGAAGGCGCCGCGGGCGGTCACGCTGGATCGACAGAGATATCGGCTCTTCGCGCTGAGAATGAGCGACTCCGTAATGATGCTCAAGCTGCCGACAAATGGATGTCTATGGCTGTCGAAAAGATGCAAGCGATGGGGCAGCAAAATGCAGGTCTTCAGGCTGAATTATCTACCCTGAAAGATGGCCAAGCTATGAATCAACAGCATTTGGAGCTCCAGCAGCACAACCAGACGCTTTTTGCTGAGAAGGAAGCCATCGTACGGCAGCAAAGTCAGATGCAAGCTCACCTTGACGGCGTGGTAAACGAGAACCAGGGACTCCGCGGGGCGCTAAATCAGGGTCAAGCGCAGTATATGGAACTTGAACGGCAACTCACAGGAGCGAGGGAAGAGTTGCAATCTACTGTAACAGCCTTGGAAGAAGCCAGGTCGCAAGGGGCGGCCGAACGGGCTGACCTCGACAATCAATTGACAGAACTGAGAAGCGAGTTGGAAAGCTTGTCTTCAGAAAGAGCCCGACTCCAGGAGCAACTGGATGAAATCCAGAAGAAGAGCGCTGAGGGAGAAGTTCAGGCGCAGGCAAGTGCTCAGGCCGTCGCAACCTATGAAGCGGCGTTGACGTCCAAGGACGAGGAGATTATGAAACTGCAGAATGCCATGGCTGGACAATCCTCTAGTGTGGAAGCCCAGAAGGAGTCTCATGCACAGGAAGTAGAGGCGCTTCAAAAATCGATTGCAGAACTTCAGGGGCAGATCGAGGCTTCCAATACTGAGGTTGAGAGGATTCGCACGAACGGACAAGAGGAGATTTACAAATGTGAATCTAGAATCCGCGAACTCGAAGCAAAACAAACCACTGGGCTAGGGGCTCAAAGTGCAGCTTCCGATGAGGCTCTAAAGAAGAAAGACGGCGAGATCAGTGAGCTCACCGCTGCGAATGATGCCGCTCAGGAGTGGATGGCAAGAGCAGTCGATCACCACAATATGCTCTCTCAACAACATGCCAAACTAGGAACAGAGAATGCTGCCTTGTTGGCCCAAATCAAGGAGCTCAAAGAGAAGGTTGCACAAGACAGTGCAACGATTTCGAAAGCCAAGGCACTGGAGGAGGAGTCGCTGGCCAAAGCAAATCGTATCAGAGATTCCGAAGCCTCTTTGGAAGCTTGCAAACTAGAGCTGCAACGTGTACAAGCCGAGGTGACCCTGCTCCAAAATCAGAAACTAGAGCTCGCAAGCTCGGCTGCCGAAGTTCAACAGCTCCAAAATCAGCTTGATAATCTAAGGGCCTCTCATGATGAACAGGTTGCTGCATGCGAAAGTGCACGGCAGGAACTCGTTCTCGAAAAGGAGTCTAAGGAGGAAGCATTGGCAAAGCTTGAAGCGGCCAACAAAGAGCATAGCGACTCGCGAGTCAACGCAGAGGACGAGATTCGGACATTGAAGGAGAGAATGGAAGCTCTGGATGCTGCTTTGAAAGATAAATCCGCAACTTTTGATGAGTTGAACGCCCAAATTGCAGCAGAACGAGAGTCAAGCAAGAGCGCAAATGACAAACGCGAATCGCTGCGAATGGAAACTGAGCAGCTGAGCGAGGAATTAGAACTACTGCGGTCGAAGAGCGAAACCGCCGAAGAGGACACCCAGAAGGTGATAGATTTGACGAAGGAGCTGGAGATTGCCAAGGGGACAAACGAATCTCTCCTTCGGTCGCAAGAAGATGATAAAATGACAATTTCCAGACTAAGCGACGAGATTGCTTCTATGCGGTCTGCCAAGGAAACCTTGACAGTGCAACAAACACCTCCGGCTGCAGCCACAGAAACCCCTGCTGCTGAGGCCTTCTTCTCTGTTGCCCCCCAGTCTCAGCCAGTTGCTGCCCATGATGTCTTCTCCGCCGGCGGATCGGCCGCAGCGGCAAGCGAGTCTCTCGCGCCACCTCAGCCCGGTAACCCTAGTGGTGCGCTTCAGCTGTTTGCATCAGGTCCTCCAGCATCCGAGGGAGTCAGTGCCCGAGATGTCTTTGGTTCTGCTCCTAGTGAACAGAGTGCCGGTGACTTCTTCTCCGGAGGTCCGCGTGTTTCAGACACCGCGGCCAGCACTAACGCTGAGGGACTGCAACGAACAGCTGATCTCGAACGACAGCTGCAACAAAGTTCGGAACAAGTCCGTCAGCTTGAGCAACAATTGAGGGAAGCGCGCGCTGAGTTGGAGCAGACGAAGACGCAAGTTGCAGAAAAAGGTACGGGTGGTCCAGGTATGTTTCTATTTGAAGAAGGCCATTGTCTCTTGCGAAATTGCCCAACTGACTGCGCTCCTTTCTTGTTTGCTTGTGTGGTTTACTTGGCAGAACGCATTTCAGAGCTTGAGCTCGCTGTGAACCAACTGCAACAGCAGCTCAAGGAGTCCGAGGATGCGAAGACTCAACAAGTCTTGATGGTCGAATCATTAGAGAAGAAGAGCAGCGAACTTTCTCTCTTGGTCGAATCATCGGGTGCCCAAGGCAACGTCCAGAAAGAGCTCGAGGAAACCACAGGCAAGTTGGCTCAAGCGTTGGCCAAGCTCGAGGAGGACAACGACGTTGTTGTTGAGTGGGAAGGTGAGTCTACTCGCCTGTCCCGCTCCGCTGTTTGATGGCATTTGTTCTTACGTGTGTGTTCTCGTTATCTGGTCCCTGTAAAAGAGCGAGTTGCTGGGCTGGAATCTGCCATTAAAGACATGGAAATCCAACTGACCGAACAAGAGGAAAATGCCACAACTGTTATTGCTAAGTGGCAAGAGAGTTGCAATGCATTGGAAGAGAAAAATGCTGAGTTACTCAGTGCATTGGAGTCCTGCGGCGTTGGGGAAGAAGGTGTGATTAGTCGAGAAGCTTTGGCGCTTTTGCACGAGCGCCTAAGAGAAACCGAGGCGAGTCTAGCTAGTGCTCGTGCGCACATGAAAGATGACGATGATGTGGTGCTGAGATGGCAAGGTATGTCTATCCTCGCTTGACACGCTGCCATGATTCGGCGCACTCTCTAACCCCTTCCAACTCCCTTAGAGCGTGTCGCGGAGTTAGAAGCGGCAGGAAAAGAGTTTGATTCACAACTGAGTCAGCAGGAGTTGGAAGCGAAGACTGCCATTGCCCAGTGGCAAGAAAGCTGTACTTCATTGCAAGAACAAAACACGGAGCTTCTGAGCAAACATGAACAAATGCAGCAAGAGCTGAATGAAGCCAAGGCGAGGATTTTAGAAGATGAGGACGTTGTTGCCAAATGGCAAGGTAGGTCCATCCCAGCAACTGAGGATGGCATGATCTGTCGCTCTTGTTTCTTATGTTTAATCTCTCTTTTTGAAGATCGTACATCTGCGTTGGAGGAGGCCATTAAGGACTTGGAAGCCCAGCTGAACGAACAAGAGGAAGATGCGAACAATGTTATCTCGATGTGGCAGCAGAGTTGCAGCACCCTGGAGGAGCAAAAGGCTGAACTTGCCCAAAACCTTGAAACATCAAATGAAGCTGAAACGAATATTCGAGCTCAGCTACAGGAAAGTCAACAAGCACTGGAGGAAAGTCAGCAGAACGTTACCAAGGGAGAGGAAGCTCTGGCACAGAGTGTTGAAGCTGAAAAGAACCTCAAAGCACAATTTGAAGAAACGCAGCAGGCACTGGAGGAAAACAAGGAAAAGGTACTGAAGGGAGAGGAAGACCTGGCGAAGCACATGGAAGCTTCCCTGGAAACAGAAAAGAGCCTTCGAGCAGATTTGGAAGAAATAAAGCAAGCATTCGAAGAAAGCAGCGAGCAGGCTAGTCTTGCAGAGGCGGCACTTTCTGATTCAAGGGCTGAATGCGGCAAGCTTGCGTACAAAGCCAGCGATCTGGAAAAGCGGCTGACCGAGAGCGAGGAAGAGTCCAAGGCCGCAATCGAAACGTTGCAGGAGAAATGCACAAGTTTGGAGGGGGGAAAGTCGGAGGTTTTCCAGCAATTGGAAACCACCAAAGACAACATTGAAAAACTCCAAGCTCAACTGCAACAGCAGCAAGAGAGCGAGGAAGAGTCCAAGGCCGCAATCGAAACGTTGCAGGAGAAATGCACAAGTTTGGAGGCGGAAAAGTCAGAGGTTGTCCAGCAAGTGGAAACCACCAAAGACAACATTGCAAAACTCCAAGCTCAACTGCAACAGCAGCAAGAAAGTCTCAAGGACGACGAAACTGCCGTGTCGCAGTGGCAAGGTAAGTTGGTGGCTGAGAGAGACTGGGATGATATCGAAATGCCGGTCTCTAAATTCCAACCACAATGTTCATTTTGCCAAATAAAGTACGAGCAACTGAGCTGGAGGCTGTGGTGAAAGAGCTGGAAGATCAACTAGCAGAGCAGGAAGAGGAAGCCCAAAATGTCATTGCCATGTGGCAAGAAAGCTGCACTAAGATCGGAGATGAGAAGTCGGAACTGGAGCAAAGGCTGGAATCATCAGAAGCCTCCGTGGCATCCGTAAGTGGTGAGCTACAAGCAACCAAACAGTTGCTTGATGAGGCCAACAATAAACTCCAAGACAAGGAAGAAGAGATCCGAACGCAACAAGGTATGTCCACGTCCACGTTTATCAAAAACTTTGCGTTGTTGATTCGATCCCAAGTCTAAGTTTGCAATATTGCATGCTTATCGTCTCAAGGTCGCGTTGCCGAGCTCGAGTCAAACCTGGAGGAGATGAGGTCGAAGCTGGCCCAACAACAAGAGCAAGCAAAGGCTGAAATTGAAAAGTGGCAAGAGAGCATTTCGTCGTTAGAAGATCTTAAGGAAGAAAAGCTGAAAGAAGATGAGGATGTTGTGCTGCAATGGCAGGGTAAGTAACACCTTGGGGATTTCATTGATCGTGGTGTGAAGAAATAATATCTGATTCTAACGTTTGATCAAAAACGAAGAACGAGCAACCGAGCTGGAAGCCGTGGTGAAAGACTTGGAGACTCAGCTGAATGAACAAGAGGAAGAAGCGAACAATGTGATTGCAATGTGGCAAGAGAGCTGCAACACCTTGGAAGCAACCAACCAAGAGCTGGCCCAGTCAAGTGAGAAACTGGAAGAGCAACTCGAATCGAGCAAAGCTGCCGCCAGCAGCGCTGCGGAGCTACTCAAGACAACAGAGGTTGACAAAAAGGAGTTACAGGGTACGTTCGAGGAAGTTTGCATGGAAAACGAAGCGAGCTGGACACTTTCTAACTTGAACGTCTCTTTTAGAACGAGTGAATGAGTTGGAAACTGCATCTAGAGGTCTCGAAGCCAAACTTAGTGACGAAGACGAGAAGGCAAAATCGTTGATTGCTGATTGGCAAGAGAAGGTTGCATCTTTGCAGGCTGCCAAGGACGAGGTCACGGTTGCCCTTACGACTGCAAAAGACAATCAACAGTCAATGGAACAAGAGCTGGCGTCACTCCAGAGCCAGATGAAAGAGACTGAAGGGGAATTGACTGTTGCTCGCGAAAGCCTAAGCGAGAAAGAAGGTCAGTGTAGTGTGGCACTACTGCTCACTCTAAGAAGTTGCAATCATTCTGTGACTCACTCATACCTTCCTGATGAATCGAATTCAGCCATGGTCGCTTCACTCGAGGGGCGGCTACAGGCAATGATAGAATCCCAGGATCTCGACGCGTCTGAGAAAGATAGGGAACTGGATTCTCTCCGCGGTCAAGTTTCAACTCTACAGCTAGAGCTGGACAAGACAGAAGCATCTCTGAAAGAAGCCCAAGCGAATCTTGCTCACAACGAGAAGGCAGTCCCGGAATGGGAAAGTACGTGCTATGATCAAGTCTTGGCCTCAAATGTTGCCGTGAAGAAGCTCCTCCAACTCACCGCTGACCTGTTTCTTGCTCCCTAGAACGTGCAAATGAATTTGAAACAAGCGTTAAGGAGCTCGAAGAACAGTTGACCGAACAAGAAAACGAGGCGACAAACGCAATTTCGGATTGGTCAGACCGCGTGCAACTGCTGGAGAAGGAGAAGGGCGACCTTGCGCAGTCATTAGCAGCCGCCCTGAACCGCAGCAAGGAACTCACGGATGAAAACAAGTCCAGTGCGTCGTCTGCTTCGCAACTAGCAGATGCCAAGGCTGCACTGGAAGAAAAGCAGCTAGTGGTAGAGGATCTGAACGGTACGTTCGTGTTTCGTTACTGGACTCACCCATGAGTTCACCTCCAGTTTCTCATGGCTGTTTTTTTCTTGATTTTGTAGAGCAAGTGGCTGAGCTCGAGTCAATGGTTAATGGACTTCGCTCAAGTCATTACTCAGTTCATCCGCCGCATACTCATCATCGTATTTCACGAGAATCTCGTCCAACGACGACACTTGCGCCTTCAACAAGTCAACAAGCTCTGCCTTGCAGGTCTCTAGCTCGGCTTGAGCTCCGGTAAGACTCTCTTGCACCATCGAATAACTTGACTCCCAGCCAGCAATGGCTTCGTTCGCTTCTGTTTCTTGCCGTTCGAGTTCAGACTCGAGTTGTTTGATTCTCTCTGTACACAACGCAATGGCAACACGTTGGAAGATGAGCTATTGTTGCACAAAGCAATCTCACAAACAAAGACACAAATGTTCTCACCATTCCACTGCGCAACGGCAGCTTCGTCTTCCTCAGATTTCTGAACCAACTGCGGGAAGATTCCTCCATGGCAGCCACTGACGTATCACGCTCTTTCTTCAGATCTTCAACGAGAGTTTCAAGTTCCGCGATCTTTTCGGTTAGGCGTTCGCTTTCCTGCGAGAAATCTGCGGTTGCCGAGGACAACTTCTCAGCGCTCTTCAGTTTGGCCACAGCTTCATCACGGTCCTTGATGGTCTCTTCGAGATGCGTGTTCAGCAACGATATCTTTTCGCCCTGAGCGGCACAGCGAGCTTCTAGTTCTTGCAAGGCAGACTCTTTTGGTCGGTCCGAAAGCTCTTGCTCGCGCTCCGCCAAAGTTGCCTCCAGATTTGCAATCTTTGACTTCAACTCAAGTGCTGCTTCCCCGTCGGCTGCAGCTGCAAGACACAACAGACAAGTCAAATAGAATGAAAGCGCCAAATGTTCAGCTGGCAAAAGGGTATACACAAGAGTGGGTGTGGTGGAGGTGAGCCATACGTACGCTTCTCGCTTGCATCCGCATCGCTGGCAGCTTCTAACTCAGCCTTCAGCTTTCCTGCTTCTTCACTGGCTTGGGTTTGAAGTGACTTGTACTGGTCCAATTCAGCGTCAACTGCTTGCTTTGTGTCTCTCAAATCTTGAACCTGGATATTCAGAGCTGCCAGCTGTTCCTCGAGCTCTCCGTTCTTTGCTCCCAACACTCCGTAGCTATCTTGCCACTCAGCAATGGCATTTTCTGCTTCAATGTGTTTGTCTTCGAGCTCCTGCTCCAAAGACTCAATGGTTGACTCCAATTCAGCAATTTGTTCTGTGTATGGAGGTGTATGGAGAAGGTGATCACAATCATGTCAGCCTTAATTTTCAAACTGCGACCAGCACACGCTGATGAATTTCTCAAGATATTCTTACGCTCGACGCTACCCTCATAGTCGGGGTCGTTGCTTCTGTCCCTGGCCCTTGCTAGAGCTTTTGAGACTTTTTCAAGCTCCTTGGACAAATCGTTGATCTGTGTCTCCAAGGCGACACAGTGCCCCTGCCACTCTCGGACCTCGCCTGCCATCTCGCTGTCTTTGGCTTTAATTTCTCAAGTTCCTGGACTAGGGACTTCAACTCTGCAACTTCACCTGGGAAGAAGAGATTTTCGCAAGAAACTGTTAATTAAAAATGCGCTGCATGAAAGCAGTGCAAAATGTTGCGATCAGACTCATTCTTACCATCATCCTTGGGGTCTGCACCTCCCTCGGTTTGTCCTGTTGGCGAAGGCAGTTCATCGTCATGGCTCAACGATACGTCTTCCAGTTCATCTGCGAGAGCCTCGCTCGTCTTGCCTCCACTTTGTCCTCGCTAGGCTTTGCTGTGTCCGTAGCCTCGAGCTGTTCAATCTTGGCCCTGGCTTCTTGCAATTCTCGATCAAGATCTTCGGCCTGACGCTTGTAGTTGGTGATGGATTCCTGCAATTGATCCCGTTTCGCAGTGGAGTCCTTTTCGCTGGTCAACAGTTGATGCTGAAGTCCATTCACCATCGATTCGAACATCGCCACTTGAGAGGCCGATTCTTCTAGCTCTTCCCGCCTGGCCGAGGCTTCCTTTTCAGTCAGAAACAGCCGTTGCTGGAGTCCATTAACCATTGACTCGAGCTCGGCCACTGCTCTACAAATCAAGACGGGAACAGTGATGAGAAACTGGCGGTGAACTCATGGGTGGGCTAGTAAAAGAAACACATACCTTTCTTATCCGAGACTTCCTTTTCATTCACAAACAACCGTTGCTGG